>ONZH01004611.1:15000-77713 GCA_900303285.1 Rhinella marina | reverse complement strand
TCCTAGGGGGAACAAATACAAACGCTTAAAATTAAACCCTGCGTGGCTTAATGCAGATGTTAAAAGGGCAATACATGAAAAACAAAGGGCATTTAAAATATACAAATCAGAGGGGTCTGCCATAGCCTTTAATAACTACAAAAGGGTTAATAAAAATTGTAAAAGGACTATAAAAGCAGCAAAGGTTCAAAATGAAAGGCTGGTGGCCAGGGATAGCAAAACCAATCCCAAAAAATTCTTCAAATATATAAATGCAAAAAAACCTAGGTCAGAGCATGTAGGACTCCTGAATAATAGTGATGGGGAATTGATTACTGGGGATCAGGAAAAGGCGGAGCTACTGAATGAGTTCTTTAGTTCTGTATATACACATGAAGAGGTGGGAGCTGCTGTCGGTAGAGTAAGTGCTGGTGATACTTCATGTAATATACTCAACTGGTTCAATATAGATATGGTCAAAGCTAAGCTAAACAAAGTAAACGTGAATAAGGCTCCAGGACCGGATGGGTTACACCCAAGAGTTCTTAAGGAACTTAGTTCAGTAATTTCTTTGCCCTTGTATATAATATTCAAAGATTCTCTGGTGACTGGCATAGTGCCGAGGGACTGGCGTAAAGCAAATGTGGTGCCCATCTTCAAGAAGGGCTCTAGGTC
This sequence comes from Rhinella marina, assembly GCA_900303285.1. Lineage (NCBI taxonomy): Eukaryota > Metazoa > Chordata > Amphibia > Anura > Bufonidae > Rhinella > Rhinella marina. Next base: position 77,059 of record ONZH01004611.1, on the reverse strand, counting down.
ATCCCCGGGGAATTATAGACCGGTGAGCTTAACGTCCATTGTGGGGAAACTTTTTGAGGGTCTAATAAGGGACTATATACAGGAATATGTTTTGGATAATAGTATTATAAGTGATAACCAGCATGGTTTTACTAAGGACAGAAGCTGTCAGACTAACCTGATTGGTTTTTATGAAGAAGTGAGTAGAAGTCTGGATAGAGGGGCGGCTGTGGATATTGTGTATTTGGACTTTGCAAAAGCGTTTGACACGGTCCCTCATAGACGTCTGACGGGTAAATTAAGGTCGGTTGGATTAGAAAATCTACTCTGTAACTGGATTGAGAACTGGCTGAAGGAGCGTACTCAGCGAGTGGTGGTGAATGATTCCTACTCTGAATGGTCCCCAGTTATAAGTGGTGTACCCCAAGGTTCAGTGCTGGGTCCACTTTTATTTAATTTATTTATTAATGATATAGAGGAAGGAATTAACAGCACTGTTTCAATTTTTGCAGATGACACTAAGCTTTGTAGTAGAGTCCAGTCTATGGAAGATGTGCAGAAGTTACAAGCTGACTTGGACACACTGAGTGTTTGGGCATCCTCTTGGCAGATGAGGTTCAATGTGGATAAATGTAAAGTTATGCATCTGGGTACTAACAACTTGCATGCCTCCTATGTCCTAGGGGGAGTAACACTGGGAGAGTCACTTGTAGAGAAGGATCTGGGTGTCCTTGTAGACCATAGACTGCAGAATAGCATGCAATGTCAATCGGCTGCTTCTAAGGCCAGCAGGATATTGTCATGTATTAAAAGAGGCATGGACTCGCGGGACAGGGATGTCATATTACCACTGTATAAAGCATTAGTACGGCCTCATCTGGAATATGCTGTTCAGTTCTGGGCTCCGGTTTATAGGAAGGATGTCCTGGAGCTGGAAAGGGTGCAGAGACGGGCAACTAAACTGATAAGGGGCATAGAGCATCTTAGCTATGAAGAAAGATTGAAGGAGTTAAACTTGTTTAGTCTTGAGAAGAGACGTATAAGGGGGGACATGATCAACCTGTATAAGTATGTAAATGGCCCATACAAAAAATATGGTGAAAAACTGTTCCAGGTAAAATCCCCTCAAAAGACAAGGGGGCACTGCCTCCGCCTGGAGAAGCAAAGGTTCAGACTCCAGGGGCGACAAGCCTTCTTTACTATAAGAACTGTGAATCTGTGGAACAGTCTACCGCAGGAGCTGGTCACAGCAAAGACAGCTGAGGGCTTCAAAACAGGCTTAGATAAATTCTTAGAGAAAAAGAAGGTCACCACATATTAAGAAATGTAGAGTCATGTCTTAAGGTTACCAGTCCCCCTCCCCTTCATCACTCCTACCCCCTCCCTTGGTTGAACTTGATGGACATGTGTCTTTTTTCAACCGTATTAACTATGTAACTATGTAACTATGTCCTGCAGCTCATTCAGCTCCAGCTACAGGCCACGAATGAGTTGGGAGCCAAGGCGCCGTAATCCAGCCTCCACTTCGAAGTCAGTGGGGATGTCTGCAGGGGTGGAAACAGTTATGTACTTAGTTTGTATGATCAAGTTACAGTGGTTGTCCCACAAAAAAAAATCTAAACTTTAATGTACTGGAGCGACTTATTCTGTGACCTGTATTCTGTACTGACTGAGCCTTTTGTAGTACTTACTGGACACCCATACGGTATGGTCTTCCCATGGTCCAGGGGAAAACTGCTCTGTGTCAGTTGGAGCTACCAAAGATAACACATACATTTAGCTCATATTTTGAAGACAGAAGGTCCACCCATTACACTTTTTTTTTTAACCTACCTTCTACCTCTGGTAGCTGGGCTGGTGGTGTTGGGGGGGCCGGTGGGGTCCTCTCTTGCTTGGGTGGAGGACGGTGAGAGCGGCTCCATAGTTCAGCATTTGTCAAAAATCATGAAATAATGGCCTAAGGCTACTTCTACTCTAGCGGCAGCCCAGATCCGGCGGGTAAAGGGTCCCTCCGGATCCGCGCTGCCGCAGATACACGTGTGGGACCGCGCTCCGGCCCAAATTCACTGTAATAGGGACGGGCCGCGAATCCGGCCACAGTGCGTTAACCCCTGCTGAGAGGCAGCCGGAGCGAAAATACAACAGTTACGCTTCTACCTCATAGGGTTTTTTTTTGCCTTCCTCTGGATCAACTTGCAGGATAACAGGCCGAACTGGATGGACAGATGTCTTTTTTCGGCCTTATAAACTATGTTACTATCTCTCTCTCTCTCCATCATATCTCTCTATGTACACACACATATACACAAATACATGACTATATTATAAAACCTGTCAGCTATATTTGATGCAGGTTGTGAAATATCCTCCCTCAGGAGAACGAAAGGAATGGTATGCGATTTGGCGCTCCCTTTGGATTTAAGACCCGTGCTAATGCCCATCTGCATTTATTATAGTATTCATAGAGACAGCCCCGAAAAAGTTCTCTGTGTATAATGAATTTAGTAGCAATACCGTCTTTCAGATTCTCGTTTACTAGAGAGAATTTCTCCAAACTCTCTTGAGTAGGCGTCTCTTTATGAGCTGCCTCCAGTGAGCCATATTCTGACGTTAATCGTTCAATGGTGATTCCCTTTTCCTTCTTAAGTCTGGTAACTCTGGCACGTTGCTGGATTAACCGCCCCCCACACTAATAACAAATTTGAGAGCCTCCCACTGATAATAGTTTGGAGTACTATGCTTTGCATGGTTGGAAATGAAGTTATGTATTGTGGACTCAACGGCTGCCTTACGTTCTAGATCCTTCAGCAGGGACTCGTTTAGATGGCAGGTCCACTCCCTAGTTAACCCCCAGGCAGATCCAAGGCAAGAAAAATGGGGTCATGGTCCGACCATGCGGCTTTGCCGATAGAAGCCATGGGATGAAAGGACAATGCAAATTGAGACACAAAGAACATATCCAAGCGACTGTATGTTCTAGGCGAAGGGGAATAATATGCACAGTCTTTATCACATGGATGCAGGATCTGCCATACATCTACCCGCTGCTAGGCCCACAGAGTCGACCTACCAATGTTCAGGGTATTGAGAAGGACCAAGGATCTGCCGGAAGAGCAATCCAGGACCGGTTCCATAGTCATTCTGAAATGCCCCACAATTAATAGCATTCCCTCTATAAAAATGATCCGCTTTATGAAATATATCTTGTAGGGCTTTGCCCAGGTCCACATGCAGAAGGTATACACTTCCAACAGTGAAGACCTTGCCCTGGATGGACAATTTAACAAAGCAAATCTGCCTTTAGGGCAGGTCATAGTGTCAAACAGGGAATGAGTTAAAGACATGTACAGAGTAATCTAAACTCCTTAAGATCTCAACTCAAATTTAGAGCTGTGGAGCCAAAATGTGTAGTGTTTAGATTGCATACCTGGAATATATCCCTTTTTAAAGTGTGATTCCTGCAGAAGCAAGATGATGGCATAATGACATAATGCCTAAGACTGAGCGACAACACAAAAAAAAGCGGGTGGGAGAAAGTGAGAGCAAAGGGAGAGGAAACAGAGAGAAGAGAAGTTGGTAGTGAACAAGCACTATCACGTACGGTAGGTTCTGATATGAATTAGTGCTTACAGAAGGACTCGGCAAATCCGCAATGTAACACATCACTAGAGATGAGCGAACTTGCTCGAAACGAGCACTGTACCGCTCGGCTCCCCTGTGCTCGCATGGGCGCAGGCAGCCGCTTCCGTCCTCCTCAGGAGGACGGAAGCGGCTGTCTGCGCCCATGCGAGTGCAGGGGAGCCAAGCGGTACAGTGCTCGTTTCAAGCAAGTTCGCTCATCTCTACACATCACCTTAATTGGTTAAATAAACACCTACTGATGTTCACCTTTGTTAGGATTAACTGACAACGGCAGAGTAAGTAGAGGCTGCCACTCGTCTAAACTCAAAGGGGTTCTGCAGATTTTTTTTTTTACTAATGATCTATCCTCTGGATAAATCACCAGTATCTGGACGACGGGGATCCAACACCCAGGACCCCTGCCAATTAGCTGCTTGAGAAGACAGCGGAGTAGGCAGTAGCGCCGCAGCCTTCTCACTGTTTACCTCAGGCCCAGTAACGTCACGACTAGTATCACTGGCCCTGGCGCGGCTAAGCCACATTCAGGTGAATGGAGCTTAGCCGCGCCCATTCCAGTGATACTAGTTGTCACTGGGCCTGCTGCTGGGCCAAAAAAAAAAGATACAGAACCCTTTTAAACATATTATCTGAACTTGGAGCCTGATAATCTATTAAAAAACACCAAGAAGGACAGGCAACATCAATGACCTTGTATTCCAATAAGCCCAGGCTACAAGCAGTAAAGAGAAAAATACACTATAAACTAGTTTATTACACAAGGCAGAAAAAGAACTATTACTGAGAAGTCTCAGGTGCCTATCCCTGACTTCCCTCCCAGAGGATCTGCAGCAGAAGAGCCACACAGGGTCTGCAGAATGTGGAGCGTTGTATAAGAGATGGAACAGGGCTCTAATCAGAGCGATAAGAGGAAGGCCCAGTCCTGTTGGAAATTCAGGCATGTCATCAGGCTCTTTCAGGTCATGCCATTTCCCATCCATACGGACCACAAGCTGGAATAGAAAGCCTCACGCATACTGAATACTGAGATCCCTCAAGGCATTTAAAAGGGAGTAAAGCTCTCGGCTGGACCTGGGTAGAGTGGAAAAGGTCTTGTAGTAGCTGTATTCAGGCCCCATATCCAAGTCCCAATATTCCAAATTCCCTGGTCTTCATCACGATCTAATCTAACGAGTAATAATGCTGATGGCAAATAACATCCTGCAGCTTGGTTGGGTCAGCATTCATAGAGGCCTAGAGCTCGATGTGTAAATCTCCAGGTAGTCACTGACCAGCCTCTCCGAGATGTTGCTAAATAGATTATGTAGCGTGGGCAGGAGGTCTATGGATTTGGCGGTTTAAGGACGGCCTCTAATTCGATTATTTCTGAAACTCCTGTTTTCAATGTCATCATGCAGGCAATACAACTGCTTATAGGGGTTCCCTGGGCTTTTAATACTGATGACCTATCCTGATGACCTATATCAGATCGGCTGGAGTCCGACGCCCGGCAACCCCACCAATCAGCAGATAGGTCACCAATATTAAAAGCCCGGAGAACCCTTTTAATATGTTGCTTGTGTGAAGCTAGTTGTGAAGCTGTGGTTTCTACTCTATAAGACATAGCTTATTGATAGCTTTATCATTGCATCAACAGAGTGGAAACCTTAGCCTGAAGTGAGCTATGGACACCTTTGTAAAAAAAAAAAAAAAAAACAATTTTATATATATATATATATATATATATATATATATATATATATATATATAAAAATATATAACACTAATTAATTTATTTATTGGAAAAAATAATGTCTTCGATTGGTTGGTTTATTTTTTTTTTTTGTTCAACAGCCTGCATGTGCTTCCTATGCACAGCAGGCTGCTCTCAGTGGGTCTAGTGAGTGGGTCTAGGTGAAAAAAATGTAAAATATATATATATTCTAATCCCTAAAGAACTATGCCTACTGAATCCAGTTTCTCACACCTACAATACCTGGTTAGCACAACACAACACCTCTTCTACAGGGCTTCTGAGAGACTCCAGAACCACCTAAATCATATCTTCTACAGACCATTTCTTCGTTTGTTGCTGTTTTGCAATTTAATACTCCACATCTCTGTTCTTTCCTGTTCTCTGTTCTTTCCTCATCCATGCTTCTTTAGAGATTTTTTCCATTCCTGGCCTGAAGAAGGGACCTCAGTCTTGAAAGTTTGCCTTATAACATCATGTATTTTAGTTAGACATTAAAAGGTATCAAAATACAATATTTTATATTGTTTCTCTTTTGGAGAACATCAAGACTTTCACGGTACCAATGGAAATTACAGATTCTCCTGCAAAAAAGAAGCCCCCATACAGTCATGGCCAAAATTTCTGAGATTGACACAAATATTTGTTTTCACCGGGTATGCTGCTTCAGTTAATTTAGATCTTTTTGTCAGATGTTTCTATCGTATACTGAAGTACAATTATAAACATCTCTTTTTTTTTTTACTTATTGACAAATACTTATTGACATTACAAGTTTATGTATATTTTTACAATGCTGACCCTTCTTTTTCAAGAATTCTGCAATTTGCCCTGGTGTGTTGAGTATCTGCCTTTGGGCCAAATCCTGAATCATGGCAACTCATTCTTGCCTAATTATTGCTTGGAGTGTATCACCATTTCTGTGCTTTTATTTGTCCACCTGCTTTTTAGGATTGACCACAGTTTCTCAATGGCATTAAGATCTCGGGAATTTCTTGGCCATGGACACAAAATTTCAATATTTTGTTCACCAAACCACTTAGCTATTACTTTTGCCTTGTGACACAGTGCTCCATCATGCTGGAAAAACATTGTTAATAACCAAATTGTTCCTGGAAAAGTTGCTCCTGGAGGATGTTTTGATAACATTCTTTATTCATGGCAGTATTCTTAGGAAAAACTGTACGTGGGCCAACTCCCTTGGATGAGAAGCAACAACATGGTTAGTCTCAGGAAGTTTTAGTGTCGGCATGACCCAGGATTCTTGGTAGCACTCATCTTTTCTTCTCTGGACAATCATTTTTCCAAATGTCCTAAACAGTCTGAAGGGGCTTTCATCAGAGAAAATAACTTTACCCGAGTCTAATCCCAGTCTCTCTTTGAAGTGTCTTTTTTACTGCTCTTCTTGACACCAGGCAATCCTCCCAAAGCCTTCGCCTCATTGTGCATGCAGATGCACTCACACCTGTCTGCCGCTATTCCTGAGCAAGCTATGCACTGGTGGTGAACTGATCATGGAATTCTTAGTGAGAAGATCATGGAACTTGCTGGACTTGGGCACCCTGAAGTCGTCTTCACATGAAATAAACCTCTCTCCTTGAAGTTATTGGAACCTGATGGTTGATGGTTGACTTAAAGGGAACCTGTCATCTCCGAAACACCCCCTGAACTAGAGTAAGCGGTGTATAATGTAAGTGATGCTGAATCCAAATATGTAAGTTTTATCTTCATACTCACTGACGCTGTGCTCCCACAAACCGGCAGTAAAATACATTGAGAGGACTCTTCTTTGAGTCCTCTCCATTATGTGAGTGAGCACCGGAGTCCTCTCAGTGCATTTTACTGCAGGTTTGTGGGAGCACAGCGTCAGAATGGAAGTGAGTATGAAGACAAAACTTACATATTCGGATTCAGCATCACTTACACTATACACCGCTTACTCTAGTTCAGGGGGTGTTTCGGAGATGACAGGTTCCCTTTAAGTACAATCTTATAAGCAGCAATGTCCGTACCTGTTAAGTCCTTTGGATGCAAATAAATGATGATTGCAGGTGTTTACTTGGAGGTAATCATGGTTAACAAAAGTTAACAAATTAATTTAAGTACACACCCCCTTTTAAAGCAACCAGTCTGCTTTTCTAATTTAATCGGCACAATAGTGATAAATCAGCTGCCTTGTCCTCATTAACAGTTCCTCCTGAGCTGCATTGTGGCAGGACTGAAATGCAGTGAAATTCTTTTTTATTGATAATGCAATTAACTGCAATTCATCTAATAACGCATAACAATCTAGAGTTAATGCAAATTGCCACCATAAAAACTGAAGTAGCAAACTCTGTGAAAACCAAAATTATGACTTCAAGCATATGACAACACACAATGTAAATGATAAAAATGTTATGGTTTAAAATGAATAAAACAAAAATCTAAAAATATATAAATTTGGCATCACGGTAATCATAGCAACCCATAGAACAGGCAGCACAGTCTGCTCATACTCCTACCTCCACATAAGATACAACGTGAGAAATGTCACAGCAACGAAAATAATTATGCAAATCAGTAAATTATTTTTTACCACATGAAGTGATTGAATAAACAACTTGTTTTGCATATATCATGCTACAGTATTTACTCCACATGGAGATCCCCATAAAAAATAAAAACACGCTGACAGAATGTTTTTTTTTTGTTTATCTCATCTCCCAAAAAGTGATCATAATACTAATACTAATTACAGAGACACCTCACCACTGAAGCCAGTCATTGGCTGCAGTGGGAGCCTGTGACCATGCCTATGCAAGGGAGGAAGTAAACAAGCCGAAGACCAGAAGATGGACACATGGGGACTAACGTGCATGACCAAAAAAGCAATGGAGCATGCAAGTATGATTTTTTTTTTCCTAGAGGAGACAAGTTAAGGGCATTATGTAAAATTATTTATTCCTAGACAGCTCCTTTAAGGGGTTAAAGGAACACAACCTAGAAATTAATGGTAAAAGTAAACATAGAAACATAGTTGTCCTCAATGTTCACAGCATTATCTGCATAATCCAGACACAAAAGGCCTTGTAGAAATCCTGTTGAGGACATTTACTGATCTCTTACATCTATGACTAATGGCTAGCTGAGGGACACTGCATATCATTCGGGTGTTTAACAATATTTTTGGTCCTACTGCATAGGGATGCACGCTGGACGCCATATAGGCCGTGAACAAGGTCTAAGTTCAAGACTGAAACGTTGGCCCATGGCTGTTAAATTATGACTTTGGATGGATGAATAAATTTCTACAAACCTTAAAATTGCAATTCTGAGTGCCGTGGTTATTCCAAATAATTTCAGTACTATTTTTACCACTGAGCACCAACAATTCATTAAGGAGTGCCGACCAACTACTGCTGAATATGAAATAGAATAGAACATAGAGGATGGAAGAGATAAATGATAGAAGTGCTCAGGTATTTTTTAAACATTTTGTGTAATATCTGTGTTTAGGCTTCCTTTACAGGGCCACATATTATAGTTGAATACGTAAAGTATATATATACAAACATCATGTGTTCAACAATGCACTTCCTATTGATCCTTGTACATGTAGTGCATTTGTCTAACCTAACTCTGCTACGATTAGGAGCTTTCTTTGTACCTGAAAAGCTTAATTTAGCTATTGCACTATGTTATGTTACTGTTTTTTTATTTTGAATCTTATGCCATTAACTCCTTAATACAGAATACCATACATGTATGAAACCATGCGCAAGGACTTGTATAGAGTGGGCTGCTGTGCTGAGCCTGCTCCATAGATTGTGGGTGCCAGCTGTATAATACAGCTGAAACCCAGCCGTAAACCCAGCATTCAATAGCGGCATCTGTGGAGTTAGGCAGAGGGAGGCAGCTCCCTCTGCCATCCGATCAGAGCCCCTGCAGTGAAATTGCAGAGTAAAAAGTGCAAAAAAAATAAAATAAACATAACAGGTACCACCATGTCCGAAAAACTCTGATTAAAATATACTGTAACGGGAAAAAAAAATAAAAACCTGCAATTTGCATCCTTTCAGTCACCTTGTCCCCTTAAAAAAAACTGAATACCACTAATAAAAATTAGTTTGTCCCGCTCTGTAGTCAAAAATATAAAAGTTGGCTGTTAAAAAATGGTGCTGCAAAGAAAATTTTGATTTTTATTTCAAAAAGTTTTTTTTTAAATAAAACAAAATAAAAACAATACAAATTTGGTATTACCGTAATTGTATTGACTAGCAGAGTAAGGACATCAGGTCATTTTTTTTAGCACACAATGAACGTCCTAATATCAAAACCCAAAAAACCTTTCCAGAATTGTGGGTATTTTTTCCCAATTTTTCCCGTTTTCCAATACAAGACATGGTCAACTTAATAGTGTCATTAAAAAATGCATTTCGTCGCGTGATATACAGCACTTATACAGCTATGTGAATGGAAAATTGAAAAAGTTATTGCCTTTAGAATGAGGGTAGGGAAAATTCAGAAATGCAAAAATGAATATAGGCCCGGTCCTTAAGGGGTTAAACAAATCTGATAATTTTATTGACACTCACTGCTGCTGGGCTATTCTGGCTCATTAGTGCCAAAAAATTGGTGTTAATAAATCAATAAATTTGCCATATGACGTTCATTTCAGTAAAAATTTGAGAGTTACTGCATCATGCTCAAATACATAACTATTTAAAAAAAAAAGGTATCAACCTCTGCTGATCGATATGCGTGGCATCACACATGTATGTAAGCGTGCAACCATTTAACACAGCCAGAAAGGAAGGTTTCACCAAAAACTTTATCTGACAATTAAAACCAGATATCATTTTTATCTAATCAGTTTTCTAATCTGATTGCAGATTTGTTCTTTACAGCATTTACACAGTGTTAAAAAAATTGCTTTACGGCAGTCAAAATGGTCAGAAGGGGACCACAGACTTCTATGGGAGAGTTTTTTTTAGGCATGCTCTGTGACCTGAGCAGTGGTCAATGTAGAATGAAAGAACAGATCAGCTCTGACAATCAACTATTGTGAATGGTGAATCTTGTCTTCTCTATACACAAAAGTGTTATCTCCTTACCATTACAGGTGGGTTTAGAATAATATATAACTGCAGTAAAGTGATCTGTCAAGAAATGGTGCCTATTATTAGGCTTAGCGGCCAGTGTGAAAACTGCAGGAATTTGTTTTTTTTTCTTTAAATATAGATATTGACATGGAAAATTAAAAATAATATCAAACATTCTTTAAGCCCTTAAGGACCCGCGCCGTACATGTATGGCGCTGGTTGCCGTGACTTAAGGACCAGCACCGTACATGTACGGCGCGCTGATCGGGTGGGTGCAGAAGCTGCGCCCTCCCGATCAGCGGCAGGGGGGACCCTGTCACAAATGCCCGGAGACCTGCTGCATATGTCCGCATCAGTGAAAACACTGATGCGGGTGTATTAACACCTTGTATGTCGCGGTCAAAGCTGACCACAGCATGTATGGGGTTTGCGGAGGGTACGGTTGCCCTCCGCTTCCCCATCGGGTCGGCGAGCTGCAGAGACGGGGACCCGATGTCACAGAAGGCAGCTCCGATGGCTGGGTCTCACAGGCAGCCGGTCAGCATCGAAGCTGACAGCCAATACATTATAGTACACGATGTATTGTAATGTATTGCAGAGGGGATCAGAAACTCAGAAATTGAATCCCAGAGTGGGACAAAAATAAAAAGTAAAAAAAATTATACATATTAGATATTGCCGTGTCCATAACAACCTGCTCTATAAAAATATCACATGATCTAACCTGTCAGATGAACGTTGTAAATTACAAAAAATAAAAACGGTGCCAAAATAGCTATTTTTTGTTACCTTGCCTCACAAAAAGTGTAATATAGAGCAACCAAAAATCATATGTACCCTAAAATAGTACCAAAAAAACTGCTGCTACCTTATCCCGTAGTTTCCAAAATGGGGTCACTTTTTTGAGTTTCTACTCTAGGGATGCATCAGGGGGTCTTCAAATGTGACATGACAACTTAAAATTTTCTGCCCTCCAAAAACCATATGACGTTCCTTTCCTTCTGGGGCCTGCCATGTACCTGTACAGCAGTTTACGATCACAAATGGGGAGTTTCTGTAAACTACAGAATCAGGGTAATAAATATTGAGTTTTGTTTGGCTGTTAACCCTTGCTTTGTTACCGGAAACAAATGGATTAAAATGGAAAATCTGCCAAAAAAGTAAAATTCTGAAATTTCGTCTACATTTTCCTTTAATTCTTGTGGAACACCTAAAGGGTTAACAATGTTTGTAAAATCAGTTTTGAATAACTTGAGGGGTGTAGTTTCTAAAATGGGGTCATTTTTGGATGGTTTCTATTATGTAAGCCTCACAAAGTGACTTCAGACCTGAACTGGTCCTTAAAAAGTGGGTTTTGGAAATTTTTTGAAAAATTTCATGATTTGCTTCTAAACTTCTAAACCTAATAACGTTCCAAAAAATTTTCAAAATGATCCAAACATGAAGTAGACATATGGGGAATGTAAAATGATGACTATTTTTGGAGGTATTACTATGTATTTTAAAAGTAGAGAAATTGAAATTTGCAAATGTTTCAAAATGTTTGGTAAATTTATTTTTTTCATAAATAAAAATCAAATATTTCGACTCAGATTTGCCACTGTCATGAAGTATATTAAGTGACGAGAAAACAGTCTCAGAATGGCCTGGATAAGTAAAAACGTTTTAAAGTTATCACCACATAAAGTGACACGTCAGAATTGCTAAAAATGGCCTAGTCTTTAAGGTGAAAAATTGATGGGTCCTGAAGGGGTTAAAAATATGTTGAACATCAAGCAATAGGTCATTTTCTGATGACACATTCCCTTTAAATAGTGTAAGAAACTCTTTGCCAGGTCTGTCTGCTATGACTAATAGATGGTTGTCCTGAGTGGAGGAAAACTCCCTAGTTGGTGTTCATTATTCAAGGGGAAAACCCCTTTAAAATAATGTAATTTAAAGGGGTTCTGCAGTTTTTAAAAACTGATGATCTATCCTCTGGATAGATCATCATCATCTGATCGGCAGGGGTCCGACACCCGGGACCCCCTCCGATCAGCTGTTTGAGAATGCAGCGGCGCTGCAGGAGCGCCGCGGCCTTTTCTGTGTTTACCGCAGGCCCAGTGACGTCACGACTAGTATCACTGGCCTGGGCGGGGCTAAGCTCTGTTCACATGAATGGACCTGCGGTAAACACAGAGAAGGCCGCGGCGCTCCTGCAGCGCGGCTGCCTTCTCAAACAGCTGATCGGCGGGGGCCCCGGGTGTCGGACCCCCGCCGATCAGATGCTGATGATCTATCCAGAGGATAGATCATCAGTTTTTAAAAACTGTAGAAACCCTTTAAATGTTATATTAGGCACTGAAGAACCTCACACATAATTATGAATTATTACAGTAATTACATGACTAAGAAAAATACAGCAGTTCAATTTTACATACAAAAAAAGCACTACAGGTAATTCGAAATTGTAAAACATACCAAAGACAGGACAAAATTAAGAAGTGCTGTGCCACTGTAGATGATGACTGTAAAGAGTGTTGTTATGGAGGTAAAAAGTAAACTTAAATTCCGACTCATCACATTCCAGAGGGATTCGAATATCTAAAAGCAATAGAATAGAGAAAATATATTATCAACTAAGGTACTAGAAAATAATAGTGTGAAGGGAATCTGTCACCATGTTTATGCTGTCTTCACATTGATTTCATCATTGTTTACTTTTGCCGTTGTACAACTTTTTGTTGACTTTTTTAGACCTTGTTCAGACGTCAGTTATTTGATCAGTTATTTCCATCAGTTTTTGTACGACAAAACCAGGAGTGGAGCCTACTCAGAGATCCGTACCTGGTTTTGGCTCACAATAACAGATGGAAATAACTGATTAAATAACTGACGTGTGAACAAGGCCTTAGTCATAGTACAATGTGAGCCAGGGGTAATGGTGTTTATGAGCCTCTTCAATGGTGGCAGTGGTAGTTCCGATCGGAGCACTAGCAGTGTAATCCCAGGGCTCTGATCGGTTAACATGGCAGCCAGGATGCTACTGAATCCCTGGCTGCCATGGTAAGCTCCCTGCTGGTGTGTGCACAAAGCACAGGTCAGCAGGGAGAGTGTAAGATCCTATTCACCCTAACAGAGCTCTATTAGGGTGAATGAGACAAGGGTTCTAGCCCCTAAGGGGGCTAATAGTAAGTTTAAAAAAAAAGTTAAAAAAAACAAAAAACAAAATTAAGTTTAACCCCCCCCTTCCCAATTTTACATATAAAATGTATAAACAATAAACATTAGGTATCACCACGTCCGAAAAGTCCATTATATGAAAATTAATTCTATTAAAATATGAAAAAATATCTCCTATGCGGTGAACACCATAAGAGAAAATAAAAAAACATGCAATTCGACGTTTTTTTGTCACCTTGTCCTCTCCAAAAATAGGCTAGGACTACTAAGGGCCGCCTTTTTTGGTGTTTTTATTTTTTCAAGTAGTATCGTATGGTTTCAAGTATCGCAACACTTTTTTATAGTGTCAAAACTGAACCAAAATTTTGGTATCGTGACAACCCTACCCTCAACTGGTTAACACCCCTATACGCTTACTGCAGATTGCTAGCAATTCATTCAGAACTTTTAGTAGAAATAATCAAGGAATGGCACAATAGAGTCATAAGAATAGATGCTCTAGAATTATTATTACACAGGGAATGCATGTGGCTATCAAAAAAGACGTCAGGAGTGGTTACGGGTATAGGTGCTAAATATCTAGCAATATTCTAGCAGCATAATTCGTTTGATTCCAGCTCAATTGCAACCCTTTCATTAGGAGAACCTAGGTCATGTGATCCTAAAATAAAAACTAGGACTTACTCTCATGTGCAGACTGGGTATCAGTCTGTGTGGAGGACTTAAACTTTCTGACACCTCCCCATCCCTACCGACTCCGTGTTCTAATCACTGCTCCTACTATGAATAGAGTACTGCTTAAAGGGGTTTTCCGGGAACTATGAAAATACCTAAATATTACTTTACTATAAATATATTTCCAAATATTGTTCATTAGTTATAATGGCTCATTTTGTCTAGGAAGCAATCATCAAGGGAAATAAAATGGCCGCCGTCCTATTGGTACACACAAAACCTGTCCTAATCACACAGCAAGACAAGTTACGTCACAACACTGAGCTAAAGAGCTGCCTCTCTGCTCTGCAATTTTAAAACTGGGATCTGAAGTCAGCTTCGATACTAGAGAGGAGCGAACTTTTCAAAAATACATTTTCTGAAAAGATTTGAAAAAACACACATTAAAAAAACAGCTATTTCCTGGCTGCATAGAGCCTATATAGTGGTGTAGAACACTGTGCCTTGCAGCAACACGCATAGGTAGTCTGCTGTGGTAATGAAACAATGACAGGCGTCACTCTTAGAATCACTGCACGCTTAACTTCTTAGGGCAGTTATGGGGCCAAAACTGACCAAATAACTCAAAAGTGAACTTAGCCTTACAGGTCGATGTTAGCGTCAAGAAAAAGCACACTCCTTTTACACTGTCATCAGTGGATTCAAATTAGATATCTACAGAACCTGTTCTATTAAATGCTGATACCAGTAGAGCCTCCCTAACAGAGTGGAGAGCGTGTCAGGAGTAAGTTTGTGTTGAAGTTACTGATTATTTTGCCCTTCCTCTGATCCGTCAGAACAATAACCCTCCAAAAAACGGATCCTGTCTGTTGAGCATCTGCCTTCACTCGGTCAGCATTTGGTCAGTAATCCATTAGTATTGCTAATGCCCCCAAAAAAACCAGGAGTAGATCCAAAACAGAGATGACACGTGAACGGAATATTGGCATGCCTGTGTTTTGTACCCACTCCAGCTTTTGGCTACCAAATCATAAGCCAATTCTGATTAGACCATATAGGCATTACAGCTGCTACACAGACAGGATTCGTTGTGCATCTGATTTCCTTCTTTCTGACAGATCAGAAGAAGATTCAAATAAATTATGATGTCAACCAGGCCAAAAAAGCAAAATAGTAACCCAATCATGTAGTGGGGAGGTGGGAGAACAGCATGAGAAGTCCACAAAGTGGCCCAATGACATAGTGGTGAGGTGGAAGCAGCATCAGGAGACCACAGAGAGGCAAGGTGACAATGTGGAGGTGTCAGCAGCATCAGAAGACCACAGAGTGACCCGGTGACAGAGTGGGGAGGTGGCTGGCAGTAACAGTACCCGACAATGGTGGGTGTAAGAAGGAGCACTTGGCATCAGATGTGTGGCATCAGGTGGGTGGCACCATCAGAATAGTAGCCAAGCAGGTAGCCAGAAGAAAATGGTCTCTTTTGTCAAGGTTTGGGTGAGGCAGCATTGATAATCTAATCTGATGTATCATGCATTGGTGGGTGGAAATCTTGGCTGATCCACGACTGATTCATCTTGACAAAGGTCAGTCTCTACACATTTTGGGTTAACTATGGCCCACGCTACACTAAACACTCGCTGTGATGCCACACTACTGGCCGGGCAAAACAGTTTTTCCAGGGCAAACTCTGCCAGTTGTGGCCACAAATGCAGTTTAGCTGCCCAGTATTCCAGCGGATCTTCAATGACTGGTGGCAGGGTGCACTCAAGTATGCCACCACCTGCTGGTTCAGATTCTGCTCTATGTCTAGCTGCTGGCGAGTAGTTTCTTCACTATGCGGGTGAAGAAAACTGCTCATTAGCCACTCTAGACTCAGGCTGCTGCTGATGGAGCTGGTACTGCTTCTGCCACCCCCTCCCCAAGCAGCCATGGCAGTGGAACGTGAGTACAGAGAGACCTGCGAGAGGATGGACAATGGCACAGATTGGCAGCGGACAACTGACTACATAGGATGTCTCTATAGTAGTTCAGTTTGTCCTCCCTCTAAGCGAATGTAAAAAAAGGCCTCGATTTTTGACCGGCAGCGAGGGTCTAACATGGTGGAGAGCCAGTAGTCATCTCTCTGCCGAATGGTGACAATTTGGCTGTCACTACGCAAGCAACTGAGCATGCATCGGGCCATTTGCGCAAGTGATTTGGAGGGACTCCCTGCCTCCATCTCCACTGCATAAGGCCACGGTGTGTCTGGATTCTCTGCCTCATCGCCCTGTAACTCCTCTGGCTGCTCCTGCTCCTCCTCTCCTGTCACCTGGGTAGAAAAACCACCCATTTCGCTACACATTGTTTGTGCTCCAATGACCTCCTTCTCCTCCAGGTCAGCCCCCACAGGGCTCATGTGGCTGTGAGATGTAAGCGCCACGTCTGCATTCTGACCACCCAGATTTACCAGCATCTTTTCTAGGATATGAATCGGTGGAATGACGTTGTTCACTCCGTAGTCCTTGCGACTGACAAATAAAGTGGCATCCTCAAAGGGCACAAGCAAACGGCAGGTAACATAGTAACATAGATTATAAGGCCGAAAAAAGACATCTGTCCATCCAGTTTGGCCTGTTTTCCTATAAGTTGATCCAGAGGAAGGCAAAAAACCCCTGTGAGGTAGAAGCCAATTTTCCCCACTTTAGGGAAAAAAATTCCTTCCCGACTCCAATCAGGCAATCAGAATTACTCCCTGGATCAACGACCCCTCTCTAGTAACTATAACCTATAATATTATTACCCTCCAAAAATACATCCAGGCCTCTCTTGAACTCTTTTAGTGAACTTACCATCACCACCTCCTCAGGCAGAGAGTTCCATAGTCTCACTTCTCTTACTGTAAAGAATCCTTTTCTATGTTTGTGTACAAACCTTCTTTCCTCCAGACGCAGAGGATGTCCCCTCGTCACAGTCACAGTCCTGGGGATAAATAGATCATGGGAGAGATCTCTGTACTGACCTCTGATATATAAATACATAGTTATTAGATCTCCATTCAGTCGTCTTTTTTCTAAAGTGAATAACCCTAATTTTGATAATCTTTCTGGGTACTGTAGTCCACCGATTCCAGTTATGACTTTAGTTGCCATCCTCTGAACCCTCTCCAGCTCTGCTATGTCTGCCTTGTTCACAGGAGCCCAGAACTGTACACAGTACTCCATGTGTGGTCTGACTAGTGATTTATAAAGTGGCAGGACTATGTTCTCATCACGGGCATCTATGCCTCTTTTGATGCAACCCATTATCTTATTGGCCTTGGCAGCAGCTGTCTGACACTGGTTTCTACAGCTTAGTTTGCTGTTCACTAAAATTCCTAGGTCCTTTTTCATGTCAGAGCTACCCAATATTTTACCATTTAGTATATACTGGTGACTTGCATTAGTCCTTCCCATATGCATAACCTTACATTTGTCAGTGTTAAACCTCATCTGCCACTTCTCTGCCCAAGCCTCCAGTCTATCCAGATCTATCTGTAGCAGTATACTGTCCTCTTCTGTGTTAATTACTTTACACAGTTTAGGGTCATCTGCAAAAATTGATATTTTACTGTGCAAGCCTTTTACAAGATCATTAATAAATATATTGAAGAGAATAGGGCCCAATACTGACCCCTGTGGTACCCCACTAGTTACAGTGACCCAATCTGAGTATGTAACATTAATAACCACCCTCTGTTTTCTATCACTGAGCCAGTTACTTACCCACATACAGACATTTTCTCCCAGGCCAAGCATTCTCATTTTATATACTAACCTTTTATGTGGTACCGTGTCAAATGCTTTGGAGAAGTCCAGATATACGACATCCATTGATTCGCCGCGGTCAAATCTAGAACTTACCTCCTCATAGAAACTGATTAAATTGGTTTGGCATGACCGATCCCTCATGAAGCCATGCTGATATGGAGTAATTTGCTTATTTTCATTGAGGTACTCCAAGATGGCATCTCTTAGAAAACCCTCAAACAGTTTACCCACGACAGATGTTAAACTTACCAGCCTATAGTTCCCGGGCTCTGTTTTTGGACCCTTTTTGAATATTGGCACCACATTTGCTATGTGCCAATCCTGTGGAACACTCCCTGTCAGTATAGAGTCCTTAAATATCAGAAATAAGGGTCTGGCGATGACATTACTTAATTCTCTTAGGATACGGGGGTGTATGCCATCCGGTCCTGGCGATTTGTCTATTTTAATCTTTTTAAGACGCAGCTCTACTTCTTCCTGGGTCAGACAGGGCACTTTTAATGGGGAATTTACTTTTATATTCTGCATTTCATCTGACAGTCTATTTTCCTCAGTGAATACAGTGGAGAAAAAGATATTTAGTAGCTTTGCTTTCTCCTCATCGCTCTTTTCAACTCCCCCCTCATTACTCTGTAAGGGGCCGACACCTTCAGGGTTTATACTTTTTACCATTTATATAATTAAAGAACATTTTTGGGTTAGTTTTACCCTCTTTGGCGATTAATCTCTCGGTCTCTAGTTTGGCTGTTTTTATTTGTCTTTTACATATTCTATTTTTTTCTTATAATTTTTCAATGCTTCCTCGCTTCCCTCCTGTTTTATTGATTTAAATGCTTTCTGTTTGTCATTTATTGCCTTCTTTACAGTTCTGTTTATCCACATTGGTTTTTTCTTGTTCCTGAACCTTTTATTCCCATAAGGTATGTACCAATTAGATATTAGGATGCTTTTAAAAATATCCCATTTTGTGGCTGTATTTTTATTTTTGAGGACTTTGTCCCAGTTAGGCCCATGGCCTCTCTTAGTTGGCTACATTTTGCCTTTTTGAAGTTTGGTATTTTTGTTCCTCCCTGAAGAAACGCTCTTTTGAATAACAGTTGGAAGGTTATTATATTATGGTCACTAGGTGTCACGTATTAGCTGCCACTGGCTAACATTGAAGTTACACAGGGGAGTAACTCTGTCCGCCTGCATCATCAAGAAATCATTTATGGCCTTTCTCTGTTCATACAGTCCATCCAACACATGGAGGGTGGAATTCCAACGGGTGACAATGTCGCATATCAACCTATGTTGGGGGACGCCAATCTGTCACTGTAGCTCAAGGAGGTTGTGCTTGGCCGTGTATGAGTGGCTGCTTGCATGCAAAGTTTTCTGGCCATTTTTAGGATGTCTTGCAGATGGGTAGAAGACTTCAGGAACCGCTTGACAACCAGACTGAACCCGTGCGCCATGCAGGGCACATGGAACAGCCCTCCTTGAAGTAGTCCCGACACCATGTTCTTCCCATTGTCGGTCACCCTGGTTCCGATTTTGAGTTGTCGCGGGAAAGCCAGGATTCGATTTATTGATGAAGGACGCGGAGCGGTTCCTCCCCTGTGTGACTCCTTTCGCCCAGGCAAACTAGGTGCAGAACAGCGTGACACCGCCGTGCCCTGCACAAGTGGTACGCTGGTGGGGCACTGTGAATTGTCCCTGCAGGGGAGGCTGAGGACATGGTAGAGGATAAGGAGGCACAGGTGGACATTGTCGCAGGACCAACAGCATGAGGACGTGGAGGCAGAAGCGGTGTCGCCTGACCAAGTTGCTGGTTTGGCTGTGCAGGAATCAAATTTACTCAGTGGGCCATAAAGGACATATATTGTCCATGACCATAGTTACAGCTCCACACATCGGCGCTACCGTGCACTTTGGTAAACACCGACAGGCTCAAGGACTGATGGCTTGGGACTCTCCACCTCGGCTCGGCACAAGCCATCAGTTCTCTGAAAGGTGAAGAATCCACCACTTGGAAAGGGAGGGACTACAGTACCAGCAACTTGGCCAGGAGCACGTTCTGCTTCTGCGCTATAGGATGACCACAGGTGTATTGCTGTCTCTTAACAATTGTTTCGGTGATCGACGAAATTAATACGTCCCTACGGAAGATACAATACAATCACAGAGCAGGAAGATACTGTCCAATCAACAATAAATTTTCCCAAAAAAGGCTGTACAAGCCAAAACAAATTTCACCACTGATTGGCTAATCAATGCAATTATTCACACCCTACAGAAGATACAATACAATCACAGTGCAGGAAGATACTGTCCAAAAAATGCTGTACAACACAAAACAAATCTCACCACTGACTGGCTAATTGACGCAAATATTCACTCCCTACAGAAGATACTCTACAAACTCACAGAGCAAGATAATACAATACAATCACCAAGCAATTTACCTAAAAAAGGATTTATCACCCCCAAAAAATTTCACCACAGAATGGCAATGTAAATTCACCACACAACAGCTAATAAACCCTTCGCCCCCCACTAATACACACCAAAAAAAGAATCTAGAACATATAACTGCGGCTCTAAATAGATAAGAATTAGAGATGAGCGAGCACTAAAATGCTCAGGTGCTCGTTATTCGAGACAAACTTTTCCCGATGCTCGGGTGCTCGTTTCGAGTAACGAACCCCATTGAAGTCAATGGGAGACTCGAGCATTTTTTGCAGGGGACCAAGGCTCTGCCTAGGGAAGGCTGGGTGAAAACCTGGAAACATCAGAAAATGATGGAAACACCACGGAAATGGACAGGAAACAGCAGGGGCAGCATGCATGGATGCCTCTGAGGCTGCCTAATCCCACCATTACCCCAAATTCTCCTGCAACAGCCTGGTGGTTACCCTCATGGCAATTGTGCTCACCCAGACAAAGAAAGGCGAGGCACATGCCCATCACATATTAGGGAAGCACCCAACTAGGTGCAAAGAAAAATTGTTTAGAGAGAGGGCCTGTAGGTGGACCTCCGGAAAAATTGTTTACAGAGAGGGCCTGTAGGTGGACCTCCGGAAAAATTGTTTGGAGAGAGGGCCTGTAGGTGGACCTCCGGAAAAATTGTTTACAGAGAGGGCCTGTAGGTGGACCTCCGGAAAAATTTTGGTAAAAGAGTGCCAGTTGGACGTCTAAAAAATGGCGTTTTTTGGGTCAGCGTTACGCAAAGACGACAAGGAGGAGGAGGAGGAGGAGGAGTAGAGAAGAGGAATCGGATACATAAGTAATGTTAATCTTTAGCTGCTTTCCCCCGGAGGAGATTTGAATTCCGGTGAAATCCAGGCTTTGTTCATTTTAATAAGCGTCAGCCTGTCAGCGCTGTCAGTTGACAGGCGTGTACGCTTATCGGTGATGACGCCACCAGCTGCACTGAATACCCGCTCTGACAGCACGCTAGGGGCAGGGCAGGCCAGTACCTCCAAGGCGTACAGCGCCAGTTCAGGCCACGTGTCCAGCTTTCAAACCCAGTAGTTATATGGAGTAGGACGTTGGTATGGTCAGCTAGGTACTGAGAGTGGCAGCATCTGTGGTGGACTTGCGGAAATGCGCACAGATGCGGCGCACCTTGGTGAGAAAATCAGACAGATTGGGGTATGTCTTGAGGAACCGCTGAACTATGAGATTGAACACGTGGGCAGGCATGGCACATGTGTCAGTCTGCCGAGTTGCAGAGCCGCCACCAGGTTATGCCCGTTGTCACACACAACCATGCCTGGCTTGAGGTTCAGCGGTGCCAGCCACACATCGGTCTGCGCCGTGATGCCCTGTAACAGCTCTTGGGTGGTGTGCCTTTTGTCACCTAAGCTCAGCAGTTTTAGCACCGCCTGCTGGCGCTTACCCACGGCACTGCTGCTGCGCCTAGAGCTACCGACTGAAGGCGCCGTGCCTAAGGATGGTAATTCGGTGGAGGAGGAGGGGTCGGAGGAGGAGGCATAGTACGTCTCAGAGACCGTGACCGAGGTAGGCCCCGCAATCCTCGGTGTGGGCAGTACATGAGCGGCCCCAGGGTCAGTCTCGGTCCCAGCCTCCACCAAGTTAACCCAATGTGCCGTTAGTGAGATATAGTGTCCCTGCCCGGCAGCACTTGTCCACGTGTCCGTGGTTAGGTGGACCTTCTCAGAAACAGCGTTGGTCAGGGCACGGATGATGTTCTGTGACACGTGCTGGTGTAGGCATGGGACGGCACATCGAGAAAAATAGTGGCGGCTGGGGACCAAATACCGAGGGGCAGCCACCGCCATGAGATTGCGAAAGGCCTCGGTCTCTACCAGCCTATGGGCAGCATCTCCAGGCTCAGCAATTTGGAGATGTGGACGTTGAGGGCTTGGGCATGTAGGTGGGTGGAACTGTATTTCCTCTTGCGCTCCAGCGTCTGCTGTAAAGACAGCTGAACGCTGCGCTGGGACACATTGGTGGACACTGTGGAGGATCGTGGAGGCGAAGGTGTGGTTTTCCGGCGGGAGGCGCTCGTGCCGGGGTCCTGGGCAGGGGGTTGACTAGCAGAGGCAGCGAGTGACACAGGGGAAGGAGCAGTGGTGTGACCCGCAGGAGGTGGTGAACGACCTTGGTTCCATTGAGTGGGGTGTTTAGCACTCATATGCCTGCGCATGCTGGTGGTGGTTAGGCTAGTAGTGGTGGCACTCCTGCTGATCCTGGTGTGGCACAGGTTGCACACCACAGTCCGTCGATCATCCTCAATTTCTTTAAAGAACCTCCAGACTTGCGAACATCTAGGCCTCGCCACGGGAGCTTCACTACGTAAAACAGTTGCTGCTGATGCACCAGCTCTGGCCCTGCTTCTCCCTCTGGCCACACCACTGCCTCTTCCAACCTGTTCTGGTGCAGCACTCGCCTCCGCCTCAGAAGCACTGTCTTCACTCGGCTTATCAACCCAGCTTGGGTCAGTCACCTCGTGATCCTCCGATTCCTCAGTCTGCTCCCCCTCAGTCTGCTCCCCCCTCGGACTTCCTGCCCTGACAACAACTTCACCACTGTCTGACAACCGTGTCTCCTCATCGCCCGACACCTCTTTACAAACTTCTTTCACTAAGTCAACATTGTCATCATCATCATCATCACCCACAGACTGCGACAGTTGGAAAACTTGGGCATAGGGAACGAGGTCAGCAGCAACCTGAGAAGTGGTTTGTGACTCTGGGAACAGTTCCTGAGAGTATGCCGGATCGCATTCCAAATTTTCCTGGGAGGGGCCAGACTGGGGGGGAAGGAGGTTGAGGTGGAGGAGCCAGAGGAGTGCTCCCTTGGGTAACGTGGGTGGACTGCGTGGAAGACTGGCTGGTTGACAAATTACTTGAAGCATTGTCCGCAATCCACGACATCACCTGTTCACACTGTTGTCGTTTCAACAGCCCTCTACCACGTGTCCCTGTAAGTTGAGACATGAAGCTAGGGAGTGTAGCTCTGCGGCGTTCCCCTGCTCCCTCATCAGCAGGTACTGTCTCACCCTGCCCAGGACCACGGCCTCTGCCCCCTGCAGTAATTGAATGCCCATGCCCTCGACCCTTAGCCCTGGGGTTCAACATTTTCTGTATATAAGTGTATTATATAAAAAAAATAAAATAAATGGGCCTGCTGTACTGAAACCCACAAACTTGTTCAGTCTGGTTTAATTAAGTGACATACAGAATGTGTCAACTGGACAGAAAATACGGATTGTAGTGAGTGGACAGCTGAACTGTGACACACAGAATGGTTCCATGCAGCTGTGTGAAATGGATTCGTATCACTAAAAGTACAGCTAAAACAACACAGAACTATTTTTTTAATATATATTTTTTTTTAATATTTTTTTTTAGTTTTGTTTTTTTTGGAACGTGACGTGCAGAAACTATCGTAGAGCTAACTCACACCCTGCTGACGGTGGCTATTTTGACTGCGACCCAGACAAATGTCGCACAGAGGTTTTTGTGATCAAGCTATGTACGTGAGAGCAAAAGACCTTGTTGGATTAAGTGACGTACAGAAAGTGTCACCTGGACAGAAAATACGGATTGTAGTGAGTGGACAGCTGAACTGTGACACACAGAATGGTTCCACGCAGCTGTGTGAAATGGATTCATATCACTGAGCTAAAACAACAAAGAAACTATTTTTTTTAGTTTTTTTTAGTTTTGTTTTTTTTGGAACGTGACGTGCAGAAACTATCGTAGAGCTAACTCACACCCTGCTGACGGTGGCTATTTTGACTGTGACCCAGACAAATGTCGCACATAGATTTTTGTGATCAAGCTATATACGTGAGAGCAAAAAGACCTTGTTGGATTAAGTGACGTACAGAAAGTATCACCTGGACAGAAAATACCGATTGTAGTGAGTGGACAGCTGAACTAGGACACACAGAATGGTTCCACACTGCTGTATGAAATGGATTTGTATCACTGAGATATAAAAATAAAAAAAGGGTTATATATGGCGATAGCTGCACTACTAGTGCCAGCCAGCCAGCCAAGCCAGGAGACAAAAAAAAATGTCTTGTAGCCCTTAGAAGGGCTGTTGGGTTCTTTTGAGATCACTCCTGCCTAACAAAGAACTAAATGCAGGCCCTAACACTCTCCCTGAAACGCAGGAGCTCTATCCCTAACGACATCCAGACAGCATCTTAGCCGAGCACCGCGGGCAGTCACTAGTATATTCCAGGGTCACCTGATCAGGCCAGCCAACCCCTGCTATCGACATGTAAGGGCCCCACGTGATGCTGGGTGTACCGCAGAGTCTCCTGGCTTGTGATTGGCTGAGTTTATAGGCGCCAAAAATGCACAATGCGGAAGTTGCCATTTCCTCGAGCATGGCGAGATACTCGTCCGAGCAGCGAGCACTTACGAGTACCGTAATACTCGAACGAGCACCAAGCTTGGACGAGTATGCTCGCTCATCTCTAATAAGAATACTTTTTTTGCCACTAATACATGCCAGAAAGGGCTATAATTTTCTCACTTCACAACACAACAGGTAATGAGCACTCTCTTTTTTTTTCTCACTAATACACGCCAAAAAAGGCTTTAGAACATATAACTGCGGCGCTTAATAGAGAAGAATCCAAAAGTCTGTAATTTTCTCACTTCACCCCACAACGGCTAATAAGCCCTTTTCTTTTTCCCCACTAATACACGGCAAAAAAAGGCTTTAGAACAGATAACTGCACAAGGGCTAGTAAGACCCCAATAATTGGAATTACAGAGGTATGATCTATTGCAAACCTGAAATGTGCAGCAGTATCATGGCAATTTTGAACCCCAGTCAGTGCAGTAAGGTGTAATAGATTGTTCCTATTACCAAGGCTGTAAACACCCAATTGAACCCTGTTCTGCT
This sequence comes from Rhinella marina, assembly GCA_900303285.1. NCBI lineage: Eukaryota > Metazoa > Chordata > Amphibia > Anura > Bufonidae > Rhinella > Rhinella marina. The sequence continues at coordinate 51,632 of ONZH01004611.1, read as the reverse complement.
TCAATACCGTCTAATAATTCCTCCCTATCCTTTCCCTACACTTCTAATGCTCTTTCCCTGAACTTCTATTGGGCAAAATATACGTTTTCAAGTCTTTCCTAGCACTGTCCCTAGTGCCTGCTAATGTCTCTCCCAGCACTAAGTACACTGGAAAATGGCAGAATCCAAGATGGCTGAGGCAATTTATAGGGCTATGACATCACAGGGCTGGCTGCTGATTGGCTGCATGCATGGCATTGTGGGTGATCCCTCGTTCCCAGAGTTTCTTGCTCCATGTCCTAACATGTGCAGCAGCGATTTTAGGGAAAAATGTGATTCGTTACCACGAAGCATGAGAAAATTCGGATTCGGTGCTTATAGAATATTTCCTAAAATTCGGATCGAATTCCACTTCATCAGCTTCGATTCGCCCATCTCTATTCGGTACCTACTTGGTACTTAGGTACTGAAGCCAACTTCGGATCCCAGTTTTAAAGTGGTTTTCAAGTTGAATAATCGATGTCCAAAGTTATTCAACAAATTCTCGTACGACTTCAGGGATAAAGAGTTTCACCTCAGCGGAACCCATAAATTTGAATACTGCACGGAGACAGATCTCCTTACAGCATTCAAACAAAGTTTTGACTTCACTCAACTCTAATCATAATCTTTGACAAGTAGAGCAGAGAGGAGCATGACGCAGCTCTTTAGCTCAGTGTTGTAAAGTAACTTGTCCTCCTGTGTGATTAGGACAGGTTTTGTGTGTACTAATAGGACGGTGGCCATTTAATTTCTTCTAATGATTGCTACCTAGACAAAACAAGCCACCATAACTAATGAAAGGTATTTTGGAATATATTTATAATGAATTAACATTTCAGTATTTTAATTTTCTTAATTCCTGGAGAACCCCTTTATGATATAATTTCTGCCTTGCCAAAAGGGTCAACAGTAAGGTAATATATAACAAGAGTCCATTCAGTGATTAGCTGTAGTTATAAACTCCCCTGACTTATACAATCTGTACTTTATCTGTGCAATATAGTGGTCTGTGCAGAATCTTCAGTGTATCCTAAGAGATGTAGGTTCACATTGCTTTCCATTGCCTCCCACTTGTAAGAGCTGACAGGAAGAGCAGGATGAAGTTGCATCTGAAAGAAATACACAGGAGATTCTGCAATGGGATTTCCAGCAGTTTTATATGTAAAGAACAAGTTCAAGGTCACTGAGGACTATTTATTTGACTCACTGATATAGCACAGGAATATTCTGCAGCACTTTACTGCTGTCCCCAATGAAACACACAATCTAAGTTCCCTATCAGTATGTCTCTGGGGGTCACAGAGGAAACCCACGCAAACACAGGGAGAACATACAAACTCCATGCATATGTTATGCTTATGTTATCAAACCTAGGAACCAATCGCTGAGCCTCTGTACTGAGCGCTGTCTTTCTTCCCTTACATATGACTCAGAGGAGATTCCACCCTATCTGAGTACATCTCTACACTGCATTAGAGAAATCAAATTGGCAAGATGGTGGAAGGCCCACATTAGGCACACCAAATAAACATTTACTAAACAAAACACTATGCACTGGTGCTCCTACTTGTAAAATGATAGCGCTATACGAATTGAAACACTGTTATTGAGCTATCAAATAACCTACTTCGCTATTGATACTGCCAGCACAGTACAAAACTTCAAGAACACACTATTACCGCTCTCTGGATTAATGTACTAAATTACTTTATGCTCCAGATGACATACACTGACATCAAGCCTCCTTGCCTGATGTCAGGGTACTTCTGTTAATCTCTCTCTCCGGTAGCATCTGCCAATTTAATCCATGCTGCCAATTAGTGCAGAGCGTCAGCAGAAAGAAGGCACTATAGCGGGGTCTGCCCTGGCTAGGGAATGAACAAGTACTAGGTGAGGTCATCAGAGACTGAGTGCCCAGTTGGGCTAAGTGAGTCCAATACTACGTTTTTAGAAAAAGGGTTAATTACTCTTACCGGTAATTGGATTTTCCATTAGCCTCCCCAACAGCACTGACAGGAGGGTGAACCCGCCCCCTGGACAAGGAACAACACAGGAGCGCCTGATTTAAAGGCCTCCTCTCCTTACCTAGGCCAGTTATTAATAAAGGACAGGGAGATAATGAAAGAAAAAAAAACTATTAAATGAACAGAATACAATCAAACAAGGTAATTATACTTCACCAGAAAAAAGGGGGGGGGGGGGGACCCCAGTGCTGTTGGGAAGGCTAATGAAAAATTCAATTAAGTAATTAACCCTTTTCCCAGCGCCTCCCCAACGGCACTGACAGAAGGACTAACAGAGAATGAAATACAACTTAGGTTGGGACTGCTGCAGAAAAAACTCTATACCCAAAGGCCAAGTCGATTATGAGTCACATCCAGACTGTAGTGATTAAAAAAGGTCATAGGATTAGGCAGTTAAGCAGCCGCTTTACAGATTTGTTCAATTGATATGGCTGCATTCTCTGCCCAGGAGGCTGACATGGCCTGAGTCGAGTGGGCCTTGAGTCCCACAGGGGAAATACTGTAAGTATATATATATATACACATATATACCTTGCTAGTATAACAAAGAAAGATGATATCTCTTATCCATTGAGCAATGGTAGGCTTCTTGGCTGCTAGGCCCCTATTAGGACCCTGGAACTGGAGAAAGAGATGGTCTGACTTCCTGAACTGCTTTGTTCTCTCTAGGTAACATAGTAGGCAACGTCTTACATCCAGATTGCGGAATTTCCTCTCCCAGTCCATGGAAGGTGAAGAGCAGACGGATGGCAGCACCACTTCCAGATTGCAATGGAATTTAGAAACCACTTTCGGAAGGAAGGATGGGCAATGTTTTAGGACTATTCGATCAACCAAAATTTTCAGATACGGTGGACTACAAGGGAAAGCCTGGATTTCACCAATCTTTCTAGCAGCTGTTATGGCTAAAAGGAAGGTGGTTTTTAGTGACAGAAGTTTCATGGAAATATTATCATTTGCCAGGCACTGCCCCCCCCCCCCCCGCCTTCCCCCACTGTGCTAATAGAAACGAATGGGAGCGCGCCGCGCGGCCCGGCTCCCATTCATTTCTATTGAGCCGACGGAAATAGCCAAGCCAGAGCTCGGCTATTTTCGGTGGCAGCATAGAAATTAATGGGAGCGGTGGCCGCGCATGCGCGGTGCACTCCCATTCGTTTCTATGAGCGCCGCGGGTGGGCTGCGCCTGGCGGTGGCACAAGATGGGATAACCCCTTTAAGTCCCAGGTCAGAATGGTAGAGTGTATGGTAGGCGAGATTCTGACTGCACCTTCAATGAAACGTTTGACTAAAGATTGCTCTGCTAGTCTTGAGTCCAAAAAAATACTTATGGCCGTTATTTGCACTTTGAGGGTAGAGGGCCTGAGGCCCTTGTCCAACTCTGCTTGCAGGAAATCTAGAATAACTAGAACATTCGTAAGATAATTTTGATAACCTTTGCCTTCAGTAAAGGCAAGGAAGGCCCTCCAAGTTCTAAGGTAAATTCTAGATGTCACTAATTTCCTACCTTTTATTATAGTGTAGATTACCGGATCCGAGAGACCTTTATTTCTTAGGGCTAGGCGTTCAATCTCCAAGCTGTCAATCTGAGTTGAGGGACTCTAGGATGATAGATCAGACCTTGGAATAAGAGCCCTGAAACACTGGAAGAGTCCAGTATTCCCCTGCTGACAAGTTGAGAAGTAGAGAAAACCAGGCCCTTCTTGGCCAATAAGGAGCAATCATGATTACCTGCACCTGTTCCTCTGCCACTTTCATAAGAGTCCTCGGGATCAAGCTGAAAGGGGGAATGCGTACAGAGAGATAGGGTATCCAGAATCTCTGGCTGATACTGTGGGAATAGAGAACAAAATCTCAGTACCTTCTTGTTGTCCCGATTTGCAAACAGGTCCAGGATTGGAATTCCCTATCTTACAGTTATCTGATGGAAGATATCGGGATCCAGGGCCCATTCTCCTTCTTTTATTGTCTGCCTACTCAGAAAATCTGCCACAAGATTCTTGCTTCCTTTTAAGTGGAGTGCTGACAAGGATGCTTTTCTGCCCAGAGAAAAATTTCCTTTGCAGTTACAACAAGAACCTTGATTAGAGTGCCCCGCCTGTTTATGTAGGCTACCTTGGTTGTGTTGTCAGATAGTATTTTTATGTGACCTAAAGGTATCTTTGAACGGAGTGCCAGAAGAACCTTCAGAACTGCTCTAAGTTCTCTTTGGTTTGACAAGGCGTTTGTCATGGAATTGTCCAAAACTCCTTGAACTATTAGGTTCGTTGTGTGACCACCCCAGCCTCGGTTGCTGACGTCTGTAGTTACTACTTCTCTACACCAGTATACCCCTGACTGTGAATTTTCCCTCATTTTCCACCAGGCTAGGACTGCAATACTTTTGTTGAAAGACTTTTGTCTAGGGAGGCCTGTGAGCTGTCCCAGGAATCTAGGAGAAAGGACTGTAGAACCCTTGTATGGCTCTGTGCCCATCTGACTGCGGGTATTGAAGATGTTAGATGACCCAGAACAGTCATAATATTCATGATAGTGGAGGTTTTTAACCTGCAAAGCTGAGAGATTTTCTGATATAGGGTCCATTGTTTTTTCTCTGGGAGAGAAGACATCAACCGACGTGAATCTAGAAGAACGTCTAAGAAGATTTTTTGTTGACTCGTGGACACCTAGTGGAGGTTTCTCTGCCCTAGAATAATCGAAAGTATAAAACAGTTTAAACCTCCAGCACCAGACACCCAATGAGTGCATGAGAAAAGAGCCTCATACCAGGAAAAAAATATCTGCCCAAGTTTGTAGGAGAAGAGGCTTACCGGGCTGAGGGCACTGGAACCAGGATCCACAGGCTTGTGGGCCGAGTCTGCATCCTGAGGAGCCAACATGCTACAGCAGGGAAACGCCACCAGTCTCTGCTGTCTCCATCTTCCTTTTATATCCCCGCCAGCACCGGCTTACGGGCACAGGGACGTCTGGGTGTGCGCACGTGACGACGCACCATCACAGTGTCATGACGTCACTGTGCCAGGACGCCCCACTCCGCTGGCAGCCTTCTCCACCCTGAGAAGGCCCCGCCTGCCAAGACGCCTGCCGCGTCGGATCCACAACCTCCTGATTAGAAGCAAAATTCCAGGGCTGCCTTTATTTGAAAGGGCTTATGCCTAAGGGCGGGGAAGGGAGAACAGCATCCCCGGAGCCCCCAAACTCTGCAGCGGCCCTCCCAGTCCTGGGGAAAACATAAGGCTGTGCGGTGAATATTCCGGCATACCAGCCAGAGCAGGAGCTCCCGTGCTCTCTGGGGACAGGAAACAACACTGGCTTAGGTAAGGAGAGCTCCAGTATCCAGGGACACCCTCCTGTCAGTGCCGTTAGGGAGGCACTGGGAAAAGATGCTTTCCTTCCTCAAAGTATAGACAGTTTGATGGAGTGCTTCTTTAACATTGCTGGTTACCAGTGGGTGCAGAGATCTAGCATTTGTTAAAATGATTGCTCTCATGGTATGCTACTAACATGAAATCGCATTATTTCAATGAATGTTACATCAGTGCATCCACGCGTTAGAGTCTGGATAAACTTTAATGACCAATGAAAGAATAGAATTAGGAAAAAAAGTCTCACCGATAGAAACGTTTCAATGTTCTCATGAACAAAAGATGCAATATCCTGCCAGTCCATAATATCTCCAAGCCAACTGTTCTGACGCTGAAATGTCATCTTTTGACCCTTGTGTCTGCCTGAATGTGTCACATTCTAGAAACATAAGATGGAAGAAGTTAGCTTTCAACTTAAAAAAACACTCATTGATATTATTTCTGTACAAAGAAAGGACTGAATACTTACAGCAAAATGGTTCCACATCAGAAATATATTACATATGTGCATGCATGTTGTTTTCAAATTCATAAAAGTATTCATATTCAATTATGTTAAAGGGGTTATCCAGTCCTAAAAAAAGCCCCCCCCCCAATATGCCAGGCCGCCCACGCTGAATATACTTACCTGGGTCCCCGTAGTTGGGACCTGGGTAAGTATATTCAGCGTGTGGGGGGTGGGGGTGGGGTTAGGATTGGATAAGGTGGATATTCTGGTTACCATAAATATATTGAGTAGAGGGGGCGTGACCGGACTGGTATATCAAGCAGCCAATCAATAAACATCAACACTCATGAACAAGAAGAAACTCACAGCAGGAAAGCTAGGGATTGTAGTTTTGTGAGGGAAGATCAGGCGCCATGATACTCTCAGTGTGCTGCAGGCTCACACAGAAACTAGACAAATGGATTGCAAGGTAAATTGAAGCTCTGGTTATATGTATAGGTATGGGTTCTGGTTGGGTCACAGCTTGTAGTCTTACTGCAGTTTTTCAAAAATTAAGTTACTTTACCGGAATACCCCTTTAAACTATATAGAGTATATGGTACAACTGAGGTATAACACAAACATGTACTGTAGAAACCTTAATGTTCATGCAAATTATACAGTGTACTAAGAATTGAGTTACCTTTATGACCCAAGAGTGGTACAATCTGTCCCAAAGTTCTAGGACTTGCTTCTCAATGATAGCTGTGTTGTTTACCTTTTCCCCTAGCACTTTGTGTAGCTGTGAGAAAATAGATGTTATTTATACTTAAGAAACAAAATCACGGTAATCCTTTCTACGTTTTAGCTGAATGCACACCACAGTTGATACAAAGCGACATCTCCCAGCAGTGTCTGTAATCGAGCAGGGCTTAATATAAAGATTGCAGTTTTACCACAGACTGCAATACCATTTGATTATGATAAAAGTGATCAAATGTTTGCATATTTAAGTTTGAGGGGCTAAATATGAAGTTAAACACATAAAAAAACACTATCTTTAATAATACAGTGGTTCCTCGGGTTACAATATTAACTGGTTTCGGAAGACCAGTGTTGAAGCCAACGTAACTTGAGTCCATAATTCTATGGAAAATCAGTAATTCATTGCAAAGCCACAAAATAGCATCCCAAAAACAAGAAACAGTGAGATTTTAAGAAAAATAAGCATATAACCAAGACAGATAAAGCAAGTCCTTATGTACCATAGACATGAATAGAAGCTGTAAATTACTCTCTATGGTGAGGGCAGGGGCTTCCTTAGGATCTTGAATAGTACACACATGCACCAGAAAGAGAATAAAGCTGCAGTTCACCTGGTGTCCAAAGGAGCAGCTCATCCGGGCACAGACAGGGGGCAGTACAGAACATGTAGTACCACAACGTTGCTACTAGACAACCAATAAATACTAGTACCAGTGAAATAGCCATGTTGATTGATTAGATCTGAGACATTGTATGTTGAGTCTAGTTTTAACTTACGATGGCCGAGACAAGACCATTGTATATTGAAAATGTCGTACCCTGAGGCCATTATGTCTTGAAGGATGACTAGTATATAAAAATATATATAAAATTAAAAAGAAAGAAAAATTTAAATCATACCCTTTCCGCATTTTACAAATAAAAAGTAAAAAAGTTAAATATAATTGGTATTGCGGTTGTCAAAAAATGGCTAAAGTATTAAAATATATGTATGTATGTACAGTGAATGTCATAGTGTGAAAAAAAAAACAAAATGTCAAAATTGCCGCTTTTTGATCGCATCTCCTCCAAAAAAAAAAAAGTGATCAAAGTAATAAATCCACCAATAGAATGAATAAAACCCGAAAAAAAACGATCCAAGACACAACTCCATAGATGGAAATATAAATAAAAGTTATGGGTCTCAGAATATGGAGATAAAAATATTAAAGCATAAAAACTATAAGTTTAGCACCATGGTAACCGCACTGACCTGCAGAATAAAGGTAACATCATTTTTTATTGCCCATTGAATGTTGTAAATATGACCTTTGCAATGGCCGATTTGTGGTTTTCCCCATTAACCCCTTAAGGACCGGGCTAATTCTTATTTTTGCATTCTCATTTCTCAGCATTTTAACCAATTTTCACCTTAAGGAACGAGCCAATTTTGCATATCTGATATGTCACTTTATGTGACAGTAACTTTGTACTTTGTCCAAGCGATTCGGAGATTGTTTTCTCAGGACACATCGTACTTCATGTTAGTGTTGAATTTGAGTCAATTTGGAAAAATCAGCTATTTTCCAATTTTGAATTTCTCTACTTTTAAGACGAACAGAGATGCCTCATAAAATAGTTATTAACTAGCTCTTACCATATGTCTACTATAAGCTGGCATCATTTTGTAATTGTCCTTTTTTTTTTTTAGGACATTAGAAGGCTTAGAATTTTAGACGCAATTTTTAAATTGTTTTAATGAAAATTTCAAAAACCCACTTTAAGGACTAATTCAGTTATGAAGTCAGTTTGTGGGCCTTGCGTAGTAAAAACCACCCATAAATGATCCCATTCTGATTTTCCATTCTAATCCATTTTTTCCACCAAGGCAGCAAGAGTAAGGCCTCTTTCACACTAACGGCAGCACGGATCCGGCAGGTGAAGGGTGCCGCCGGATCCGTGCTGCCGCAGGGACATGTGTGGGGCCGTAACCGCGCTCCGGCCCCACACATGTCACGTAGTACATACACACACACAGACATATACACATACAAATACACATACATACTTACATGCTCCCGGCAGGTCTCCACAGCGCAGGAGGAGCAGGATGGCGCGCACATAGGACGATTCCTCACAGCTGTGGAATTGTCCTATGTGTGCGCCGTCCTGCTCCTCCTGCGCTGTGGAGACCTGCTGGGAGCATGTAAGTATGTATGTGCATTTAATCTTAATTTCGGATGAGCACACCCAATATCTGGTTGAAAGAGAATGTGGAAATGTGTATATAATCAGTCTCTATTGGGTGGATAAACCCAAAAAGTGCATAATTCAGTGCTCATCCCCATACTCTACCACAAAAAGAACTCATTTACAAGGACTGTTTTATTTATAGAGACAATTTTTTGCACAGATTAATCAACAAATATTTACTTTCTTTGAACCTGGATTCTAATTTATATACCTCAGCTATATGCCTTATTGAAACGGTACCTAGCAGAACGGGATATATAAACGGATTTTATTCTATTATGTATTCTGATTCCATTTATAACAATGTATTATGTACACTGATATCATTTGGTATATAGAATTGACCAGCGCTGGCATTATATAATTATATGTGTGTATACCTCTTATAGAGGATTTACATATATACATTTATTTCTTTTTTTTTTTATTTCTATTTTTATTTTTACATTTTTGGATTTTTTATACTGTACTATTTTTAAACCTCATCTATTTTTATGATAAAAATAAAATTATATATTTTTATGATCTTATATACCATATTACTTTGATTTATCCACCCAATGGAGACTGATTATATACACATTTCCACATTCTCTTTCATCCAGATATTGGGTGTGCTCATCCGAAATTAAGATTAATTCCTACATAGTAACTATTTCCGGCCGTGGGTAAGCCTGGATTAGAGCACCCCTCAAGTCCATTTGGTTCCTAGTGGTGAGCCACTCATAGATTTTTTTCTTTTCTTTGAATTTCAATGTATGTGTATTTGTATGTGTATATGTCTGTGTATGTTTATGTGTATGTGTGTATGTATGTATGTGTGCAGGTGACCGATCCGTCATGAACTCCATTGAAAGTCAATGGAGGATGGATCCGTTCTCCATTGTGTCACACCAAACGTCACACCATTGACTTTTATTGGGGGTCATGACGGATCCGTCTTGGTGCGGATGCCTGGACCGGAGAGCAAACCACAGCATGCTGCGGTTTGCTCTCCGGTCTGAAGACGGAACGGAATGCTTTTAGGAGCATTCCGTTGTCTTCAGTTCAGCTCTGTCCCCATTGACAATGAATGGGGACAAAACTGAAGCGTTTTATTCCGGTATTGAGCCTCTATGACAGAACTCAATACCGGAATTATAAAACGCTAGTGTGAAAGTAACCTTACGCCTTGTTTACACGTCAGTTATTTGATCAATTATTTCCATCAGTTATTGTGAGCCAAAACTAGGAGTGGAGGCTACACAGAGATAAGGTATAATGAAAAGATCTGCACCTGTTCTGTGTTTTTGACCTGCACTTGGTTTTGGCTCACAATAACTGATGGAAATAACTGATCAAATAACTGACATGTGAACAAGGTCTTAACAGCAAAACAAAACAAAAAATACGTAAACTGATGTATGGGCACACTGCGGGGATCAAAAGGGAAGAAGCGCCATATGGTTTTTGAAAGGCAGATTTTGCTGGAATGGTTTTTGGGTACCATCTCACATTTAAAGAGATCTGGAGGAACCCCTTCAGTGGAAACCCCCTAAAAGGTGACCCCATTTTGGAAACTACATTCCTGAAATAATTTATTGAAAGGTGTACTGACCACTTTGCCCCACAGGAGTTTCATAGAATTTAGAAACGTATGATGGTAAAAATTTAAAATTTCATCCAATAAAATGTTGCATGAGCCCTCTATTTTTAATTTTCACAAGTAACAGGAACAAGAAACATTCCAAATTTTGTTAAAGGCTATGTACACCTTTGGGGGCATTTTTTTTTAAATTAGTGCATTGTACTCATTATGAGCAAAAAATATTTTTTTTAAATTGGTCTTTATTTAAAATATGGAATCTGAATTTTCTCCCTTTTTTATCAGTTAGGAAGCTGACAGGCTCCTTATCTCTGACCTTATAAACACTCATTAAAGCGCAATCCTTATTTTACTAATAAGAATGTGGCTTAAATAAGTGTTTATGACCTCTAAGTAATTTATAGATAAAAGTTATTAGATGACCGCCTCAAAGTGAAAGTAGGATGTACACAGCTAGAAAAACAGTAAATCCTTTGTGACAGAATGGCTCAATATTTTTAATTAAGACCAATTGAAAAAAATGATTTTTAGCCCCAAAAAGCCACCAAAAGGTGTACATAGCATTTTCTCCTAAACACAGCAACCCCACGTGGTCGTAAACTGCTGTTTGGACAAATCGCAGGCATCAGAAGGGAAGGAGCACCACATAGTATTTGGAGGGCAGATTTTGACAGAATGGTTTTTGGCCATCGTGTCACATTCAAAGAGACCCTGAGGTAGAGTGGACACTCAAAAAAGTGACCCCATTTTGGAAACTACACCCCTCATGGAATTTATTGAAGGGTGCACTGATCACTTTGACTGTTAAAACTTCATTTTTTCCAATAAAATGAAGCTTTACTACATTTTTCATTTTCATGAAATTTGTTACTCATTTCTTCCTGAATATGGCAACACCCCATATGTGGTCATTAAACTGCTGTATGGGCACACTGCAGGGCTTGAAATACAAAGAGCACCATGTGCATTTGAGGCCTGGAGTGGTGTTTTATACAGGACTGGCCAGTAACTGCAGAGGCTCTGAAGGGAAATAAAAAAGAAACCCCCAAGAAATGACCCCATTTTAGAAAAAAAGCCCCTCACACTATGTGCCAAGGGGTGTAGTGAACATTTTAACTCACAGATGTTCTGCAAAAATTAATTCACAGTAGATGGTGCAAAGTGAAAATTGCAATTTTTACACAGATATGAAATTTCAGAGCCAATATGCTGAGCCCATTGTGTGCCAGTGGGAAATGCACATTCAAGAGGGCCTAGGAGTATAAGAACACCATGCACATTTGGGGCCCAATGTGGTGATTTACGCATTTTGTGCTTACAATGGTAGAGGCTCTGGGGTGGTGACACATTTTGGAAATGACAACCCTTAAGGTATTTTTTGAGGAGTGGAATGAACATTTTGACCCCAGAGATACTTTGCAGAAATTAACGAACAGCGGACTGTGCAAACTGAAAATTGCAAGTTTTCCACGAGATCACATTTCAGTGCCTTTTAAAATGTTAGGCAGGTTCTACTGGTTACTGAAATTCCATAAATGTGGATGTAAACTGCTATTTGGGTACACTGCAGGGTTCAGAACAAAGAAAGACTACCTTTAGGCTTTTGCAGTGCAGATTTTGATGGATTGGATTGGCACCATGTTGCTATTGTGGACTAGTACAATTATTGTCTGACAACCATATGCTTTTTAAATTTTCTCTCAAGGGCTCTGTGTGAGGGGTTATATTTTGCGGAAGAGTTGCCATCATCATTGCTTCTGCATTGGGGTACATACAACTTTTTGATCACTTTTACTGTAGCTTGGGAAGCAAGATAAACAAAAGGCAAACACCGTGCATGAAAAATTATGTTACCTTTATTCTGCTGGTCAGGACAATTACAGAGATACCAATTTTATATAGTTTTTTTAACCATTTACCAAAGCATTTTGGAAAAAAAAATAAATTTTTTTTGTGTTGCCATTTTCTGAGAGCCATATTATTTTTATTTTTTGTCCGATCGTCTTCAGTGGGGGTCTCCTTTTTTGAAGAATGAATTGACGTTTTCATTGGTACCATTTTGTTAAAAAACGTTTCTTTTGCTTTTTTTTTTTTACTTTTTTATGTTATGCTGTATTGTACTGCATTGACTAAGTGTATTACACTGACAATACCTCATAGGCTTCCACAGCTGCCGGGCCCCAAGGCCTTTGTTTACATGGCAGCCTCAAGCCTTTCAATCAGGACCCCACTATTGCAGCGCGGGAACCCAATGGGGTGAGAGAGTGAGCCCCCACCTCTATAAGCCTCCTATATGCCGCGGTCAGCTTTGATCGCAGCATATAGGGGCTTAATCCGCCGGCATCTGTGTTTTCACCGATGCTGGCGGATACAGCTGGGCCCCTGCTGGTGATCGTAGCGGCACGTGTCAGAAGGAGTTAATTGTAGGACAAGAATGCTCGTCCTAAGGGTTCTTGCACACAACTGTATGTATTTTGTGGTCCGCAAAACACGGATCAGCAAAAAATACGGAAGACATCCGTGTGCATTCCGTATTTTGCAGAATGGAACAGCTGGCCCCTAATAGAACAGTCGTATCCTTCTCCATAGACAATAATAATAATAATGATGTGGACAATAATAGGATATGTTCTATTCTTTGTGGAATGAACATGCAGAAACAGAATGCACACAGAGTAACTTCCATTTTTTTTTTTTACTTTTTATTGAGTTTTCAAAGTTTTTTACATTACATAGGACATACAGACTAGTTTTATACTGTCCGTATGCCCTGAGATACATTTATCATGATGCATTGAACATATAATACCCTGTCCCCCCAACACCCCCTCCCTCCCCCCCTTTCAAAATAACTGTTGTCTCATGCTAAATCCCTTGAATGTACATTGTACATCTCATAGTTGACTATGTGATGTACAACCTCTCTGTCCTGTGAGGACAAAATAAATTTCTTCCATTTTTTAAAGAAAGATGCCGTCTTTGTCCCTTTGTGAGTTAAAGCATGGGTTCTATCATGATACATATAAAGAGCCAATTGATTGATTAACTCATGAATAGTAGGTGCTTCGGGTTGAAGCCAGTGATGGAGTAATGTTCTCTTAGCTACCAATAAAGCTGCTACTACAATTAATGGAAGAGGACCGGTCTCAGGGCTTGCAAATGAGTATTACACTCACCGGTAATCCGGTTTCCTGGAAGTCTCCATGACAGCACATCCTGAGACTGTCTCTCCTCTGATAGGACAGGAAAAAACACAGAGAGGTTTAAATTCCCTCCCCTTCCCTCCACCACCAGTGTATTTAAACGGACACCAGAATGAGAAGGAATATAATCCTAAAATATACATAAAAAGGAACTAAAATCAAAAGGGGTGGGACATATGTGCTGTCATGGAGACTTCCAGGAAACCGGATTACCGGTGAATGTAATACTCATTTCCCCAGTCGTCTCCATGACAGCACATCCTGAGAATTAACAACGAAAATTCACTAGGGAGGGACTACAGCACAAAGGACTTTCCGTCCAAAGGCCATATCCTCACTAGAGAAGACATCCACCTTGTAGTGCCTAGTGAAGGTGTGGATTGTCTTCCAGGTTGCCGCCCTACATATCTGCTGTAGGGAGGCCTCGGACTTTTGGGCCCAGGATGCTGCCAAGGCCCTGGTAGAGTGTGCTCTGAGTGAAGCAGGAGCTTCTTTCCCAGCGGCTTTGTAAGCCTCGGTGATCGCCAGTCTGATCCACCGGGAAATTGAGCTTTTGGCAGCCTTCTTCCCTTTATTAGGGCCTCAAAATTGGACGAAGAGATTATTGTCCCTCCGCCAGTTTTTGGTGGCTTCGATATAATGAAGGACTGAACGTCTTACGTCTTGTGGTAAGATTCTTCCCGGGCATTCTTTGGATTGGAACAAAAAGATGGTATTATAATGTCCTGGGACCTATGGAAGGTCGAGACTACCTTTGGTAAGAAGCTGGGGTCTAGCTTGAAGATTAGCTTCTCGTCCTGAATTGAAAGTGCCTGTAGTTCGCAAACTCTCCTTGCCGAAGATATAGCAACCAGGAAGATTGTCCTGAATGTTAGCCACCTGAGAGACAAGGAGGTAAGTGGCTTGAAGGGGTGTGCTGTAAGGGCCTGCAGTACGGTATTTAGGTTCCATGGGGCCACTAAGTTCCTTACTCTGGGCCTTATTCTGTCAGCTGCTTTTAAAAATCTGGACACCCACGGTACATCAGTGAGTCTAGAATTATATAGAGCTCCAAGCGCCGAGACCTGGACTCTAAGGGTATTAGGAGCCAACCCTAGATTTAACCCGCTCTGTAAAAACTCCAGGATTAGGGGAATATTTGGAGATGTTTGGTTAAACCTATCCCCGCACCAAGATGCGAACCTCTTCCACACTTTTAAGTATGCGCTGGATGTATTGGACTTCCGGCTGAGCAGCAGTGTGTTAACCACCCTCTGTGATAGGCCTAGACTGAGCAGGATGGATTTTTCAGAAGCCACGCTGACAGGTGTAGGATTCCGACCTGAGGATGAGTTACTGGGCCCTGGGTCAGAAGGTCCGGGGATACTGGGAGCATCATCCGGTCCTCCTTGCATAAGGACCTTAGGAGACGAACCAGCTCCTCCTGGGCCAGAAGGGGACCACCAGGATCATGCTGCATGCTTCTGAATGAAATTTCTGCAGGACCCTCGGAATGAGGGGAAACGGAGGGAAAGCATACACCAGCCTGCCCTTCCACTGCTGGCTGAAGGCATCCACCGCTGTCGGGTAATCCCCTGGGTCCAGGGAAAAGAATCTCGGGAGCTTGTGATTCTTCCTGGAAGCGAACAAGTCTAGGGCGGGAGTTCCCCACCTGGCTATGATGACTTGAAAGGCCTCCCGGGAAAGGGACCATTCTCCTGGGTCTATTTTCCGCCTGCTGAGATAGTCCGCCTCTCGGTTTAGGACCCCTCTGAGATGCGCTGCTGACAGTGACCGTAGGTTCCTTTCTGCCCAACTGAAAATCTGGGAGGCTAGACCCTGCAGAGGACTGTGTCTGGTTCCCCCTTGGTGACGGATGAACGCCACAGCTGTTGCGTTGTCTGAGTAAACCAGAACATGTTGATTTTTCAACTGCTTCTGTGACGCCTGTAGTGCTTCCCAGATGGCTCTTAGCTCCCTGTAATTGGAAGATTGCTTCCTTACGGCTGATGTCCATTCTCCCTGAAACACCCCTCCTTCTATGTGGGCACCCCAACCCCAGGAGCTTGCGTCCGTTGTCAGGGAAACAAACGGTCTCTGTTCCCAAAATACACCGTTTAGAAGATTTTGGGTCCTCAGCCATCAGTTTAGGGATTTCTTTACTGACTGGGGTAAGGAGATTTTTCGGTCTAGAGTAAGCTGAGATCCATTCCAGACTGAGTATTAAGTTCTGAAGGGGTCTCATGCGGGCCTGGGCCAAGCGACCGCCGGAATGCAGGAGGACAGGAAACCTAGGATTTTCATCCCCTCTCTTATTGAGCACCTTGACCTGCCCTGAAAGCGCCGAATATTCTCCCTGAGATTCTGAATCTTCTGGGGAGGAAGAAAGGATCTCTGGAGATGGGCATCCAGTAAAATACCCAGGAATATCTTCCTGTTTTCTGGTCGAAGGTCGGATTTTTCCCAGTTTATGACCCAGCCCAGGGATTGAAAATGGGAAATTACTGTTTGCAGATGAGTTTGTAAGGATGGCCTGTCGTCCGCTATGATCAGGAGGTCGTCCAGGTAAGGGACGATCTGGATCCCCTGCTGCCTGAGGGTCGTGACTACCTCTGCTACTACCTTGGTGAACACCCTGGGAGCAGAAGATATCCCAAAGGGCAGACTTCTGAATTGGAAATGACGGGTTTGATGTCCTAGCTGGGCAGCAAACCGCAAGAGACCTCTGGACTGTGGATGTATCGGTATGTGAAAATAGGCATCTCTCAGGTCTAGAGTGGCCATCACCGCATCTTTTCGGATTAGCTTTACGGCCCCCCGAATCGTCTCCATCTTGAAGGCCTGGTAAACTATGAACTTGTTTAGGGGTTTTAAGTTTATGATGGTTCTTAATTTGCCGCTTGGTTTCTTTATCATGAACAGCCTTGAGTAGTGACCCCTGGTTTTTGCCATTCCATTCTGATTAATTTTTGTACGTTGTCAGGAACGAGAAAAACCGATCTTGGTCTCTCCCCCAGACCCCCAAAAATCTCCTCCTGAACGGATCTAGGTTTTTTGGGGATTTCCATACGGATCGTGGCTCTGATGGCTTTAATCAGTTCTTCTAAGTCATCTGGATTGAACAGAAACCTCTTATATTGGTTTTCCTCCTCTGAGTCGCATACTTTGGAGAGATCTGAATCGGACCGGACAGGGGCATCCGAGTCTGAACCGCTATCTGCGGCCAGAGACTCTCTAGGTGCTTGCGGTGGAGGGTGCCTGGGGGAGAGGGAAGACATTGCTGACTGTACCTCCTGCTTGACCAGCGTCCTAATGTCTTCTAAGAAGCTAGATGATTCTCCCTTAATGACATCTGCTGTGCATTCTTTGCAAAGGGGTTTAGATCCGGAGGGGGATAACCGCTTTGCACAGACTCCACATTTTCTAGACTTAGGTCTAGTGGAGGAAGATGACCCTTTTTCTCCCTGAAAACCGAGGGAGAGAAGAGTCAGCCACCAAGAAACACGGGGGTAGCATAGTTGCCTGAGGTCAGGCTACTCACAGTTCCCTGCGTAGGGGCTGGCTCTGATCCTGAGCCCGGGGTGACTGGGGTGCTCATTATTCCGAGGGGCCCTTCCCCTGAAGGCAGCTGGAAAGAGCTGCCGCCGCTGGTGCCTCTTGCTGCGCTTCTTTGGAATCAGCTGGTGCCGGTGAAGAACGCTTCTGCTCCTCTCCAGGAGCTGCTGGCACGTGGAGGACGCCATGGAGCCTAGCCGCGTCCTTTATGCGGCACCCACTTCCGGGTTTCGGGCGCCGGGAGTGACGTCATGACGCACGCCGCACTCCCAGCGTCTGACATCATCACCCGGCAGCCGGAGGGAATCGCGTCCTAGCGTCGCTTCGGCCGCCCATCTCCCTGTTCTTAGGCCTCACAGGCTGCAGGCGCAGGGAAATACTGCCGGGGGCCCTCCAATTTCGGACCCCGGGCGCAGGCTGTCATGGAAGGGAAGGGGAGAGCCAACAGAGGATCCCGGTCCCGGCCAGAAAAATCCGGCAGAAAACCCCAGAGGGTCTCCCAGCACCTCTCTGAGCTTCCTTCCTCTGGCAGGACAGGAAAAAACACTGGTGGTGGAGGGAAGGGGAGGGAATTTAAACCTCTCTGTGTTTTTTCCTGTCCTATCAGAGGAGAGACAGTCTCAGGATGTGCTGTCATGGAGACGACTGGGGAAAGAACAATAGTATCTGTGGTGTCAAAGGTAAGTTGACCTCCCATACATCTTTAATGTATTGCCTCACGATATTCCAAAAGTTTACGCTGGATTGGCATTGCCACATACAGTGATATAAGTCTGCGGCGTTTAGGGAACATTTGGGACAGGCTAATATCCTATCCGGAACATCCGAATGCGGTAGGATGTTGAAGGCAAAGATTGCCCTGTGTATAAAGCGGAAATGTGATTCCCTCCATTGTTCACTGATGACCGCTCTATTGAGTTTACCCAAGCCTTCCACTATCTGCTTTGGGAGGTCATTATCATTCAAAATCTCGCTCCACGTTTTAAAGAGCTTTTGGGATGGTACTTCCAGGAAGCGGAACAAAAGGCCTCTATATAGCCAGGTTATTGAACGCCTTACTTGGCCTTCTTTGATGTACTCATCTAACTCATTGTCCTGGAGCTCCCGAGACTGGTCCCTCAGACGACTGCCACAGAATGACTTAATTTGGGCATAAGGCAAATAGTCAGTCGTTGGGACTCTAAATTGTCTGTGAATTTCAGTCAAGGATAACCAATGATGTTCCCCCAGATGCCAGAGATCTCGGAATATATTAATCCCTCCCGTTTTCCATTTTTCAAACATTTTGTTATTGTTTCCTTGAGGGAAAGCCAGATTCCGCCATAGAGGTAAGTATTTGGAGACCTGATGAGATAATTTAAATCTGCGTCGGGATTCCTTCCAGGCAGCTATAGTGTCTTTGAGGACCAGACTTTGCTTCACCTCTCTTGGGAGTTCTGAATAAGGAGTGTGTAGCAATGCGGCTAAATGCCAAGCCAAGGTCTAGCTAATTGACTCTCTAGGCAGTAGTTAGAATGGTGGTTAGAGTGATTAATCCAATCGGACACGTGTCTCATCAAACATGCCAAATTGTAACCTCTGCAATGCGGAAAGCCTGCTCCCCTCTGAGCCTTCAGAAGGAATAGTTTAGTCAGAGAAATTTGTGGTCTCCTCCTCCTCCATATAAAACCTGAGAATGCTTTCTGAATTCTGTCTACATCTTTGTGGGTGAGAGGCAAGGGGATTGTCTGAAGTGGGTATAGCAACCTGGCAAATGATATCATTTTTATCAAGTAACATCGTCCCAGGAGAGATAGCGGTAGGTTTTCCCATCCCTTTAATTCATTCTCAATTCTCCTAATCAAGGGCAGATAGTTAAGGTGATAGAGAGATTCCGGTGTCTTACCCACTAAAATACCCAGATATGTTATTGAGGTCCTCGCCAAGGAAATTGCTTGTCCCAATCCCGAGATTTCCCTTGCTGATAGGTTGGTTTTCAGGCATAGTAGTTCACTCTTAGAAACATTTATCTTAAACTCTGACACTTTCCCGAAGTCCTCCAAGATCCCAAATATTTTCCCTAAATCTCTAACCGGATTTGCTAAAAATAAAAGAATGTCATCTGCGAATGCTGTCAATTTGACCGTCCCCCCCCCCACCCCACCGCTATACTCAAGATCTTTTTCTCCTGTTGCAAGTATCTAGCCAATGGCTCCAGCGCTAAGGTAAATAACAGGGGGCAACCCTGACGAGTCCCCTTTCTCAATGGGAAAGGATCTGATAGTACACCACCCGTGCAAACTCTGTCTGTTGGAGCTTGGTAGATTACATTCACAAAAGAGCGAAACCTACCTGTGAACTGCATGTAGTCCAATACCACTCCCAGCCATCCCCACCATATGTTATCAAAAGCCTTTTCGGCATCTAAGGCAAGTAAGGCTGGCTGTGAGTGGGCCCCGGAGTGAACCCTCACGTCGTCCATTACCGTCAAAACTGTTCTGATGTTAGTTAATGCTGATCTTCCTTGTACAAACCCCACCTGATGTTTACCCACTAGAGTAGGGAGGATCTGACCCAATCTATTCACCATTATTTTGGAAACTATTTTCACATCAACATTAATTAGTGAGATTGGACGGTAGGACCCAGGAGAGGTCAGGTCTTTCTCTGGTTTTGGGACTAAAAATATGTGCGCCAAATTGGCCACCTTGGACAATGGCTGGCCTTGCAATAAGATATTGTACCATTTCTCTAAACTTGGTGCAATTCGATCTTTCAAAATTTTATAGTATTCCCCCGAAAATCCATCCGGGCCTGGTGTTTTACCTGCCGGTAATGCTCCAATTGCCCCTTGTACCTCAGATAATGAAATTGGGGTATTTAATGATGCTTCTTGTTCAGGAGATAGCTTCGGAAGGGAGAGACGGTCTAAAAAGCCAGTCGTCTTTTGTCTATCAAAGGTGTCCCCTGAATATAGGGTCTTAAAATAAGAAAAACAAATATCATTGATGTCCTTGGGGTTAGATGTTAGTGTCCCTCTTTCTTGCCTGAGTTTAGTGATTGGTTTGATACCCTTGGCTCCTTTAGCCAAACAGGCCATTAATCTCCCCATTTTATCACCAAACCTAAAATAGGTGGAGTTCCTGATAGAGCCCTTATACCTTTCTTTATCTGCCAATGCTTGTTCAAAGGCAGCTCTTGCCGTCACCCAGGCAGTTTTGTGTTCCAGGTCTCTAGTAAACCTGGTGTATGTTTCTCGCAAAGCTGAACTAGCCTGGTTGTACTGTGCATGACTGGTCTTACGTTTGTGGGTTAAATGAGAAATAATTCTGTCCCTTAGGACTACTTTGGATGTTTCCCAGAATAGTGTTGCCCTATCTTCATATTCCACGTTATCAGAAGCATACTCCAGCCACCATCCCTACAGTAATTACCTAAAGTCTTCATCTTCATGTAGCCATCCCGGTAACCTCCATATAAATTCCAAGCCTGTTGGGGCCTGGTCACATAGTTCCAGACTAACCGGAGCGTGATCAAATATGACTAAGTCTTCAATGTTAGCAGTAACTACCTTTTTCTCTAACAGTGGGCTGATAAGCATATAGTCTATTCTTGACCATGAGTTAGCCGCATATGAGTAATGAGTAAATTCTCTAGAGTCTGGGTGTTCCCTCATCCAGATATCTAGCAGGTCATTTGTGGATAGGAAAGTGGTCAAGATATTATCCCTAGATCTAATCAAGATCAGGTCTAGCTCCCCAATCAAGTCTAGCTCCCCCCTTCTGTCTTCCCCAGTCTGTAATACTGTATTAAGATCTCCCCCTACCACTTTAAGTGGGACTGGATCTGCCACTAATAGTGATGTTATCTTGGAAAAAATTGACTGGTTAGAACCATTAGGACCATATAAATTGTATAAACTCATATTTCCCATTGGAGTGGAAAGTAGCAGCTTGACCATACGACCTTCATCATCCTGCTCCTTCTCTAACACTTGAACCTGGGTTCGTTTATGAAGAAGGACTAGAACTCCTGCTTTACCATTTATGGCCGGGGATGGCAGCACAGTACCCACCCAGCCTTTTTGCATTCTAATGAAGTCTTCAGCAATGTAGTGAGTATCCTGGAGCATAGCTATGTCCACTTTGAGGTGTTTCTGATGGTTAAGAATTAGACAACGCTTCTGCGGGGATTTTAATCCCTTAACGTTCCAGGAGACTAACCGCATAATCGCCTAGTGGCAGCTATGATACTTTGAATTAGGATAGCACATAAATGGACTTTTTGTAGGTGATTGGCATGAGACAATAAGTTTCCCCACAAAACAAACCCTCCCCCAACATTTTGTATCCCCGAACATATAAGTGAAAAGTAGTATGAACTTAACTCCAAATCCTTCCTTTCCTCACTTCCCCTCCTCTCCTGAATCCTAATATTTGTGACTTCACTTCTTCCCATAATATAGAGGACAGACTTGGTTTTCCCCGGCAAATCTCTCTGTAAGGTAACATCTTAATAGTTATGAAATTCCTCTACTAACTGTTCTCCCATAACCAGAAAAATACCCTGAACTCTTCAACATATCACATTTTCAAATATGACCTCAATGTCACTGAATACTAAGACTGCCCGGAGAACAATATACTTCACATAGGTCCATCAAGGAGGAAGATCGTTTCAGCATGTCTTCTCCGGAGAAGACATTTTCCTTTGGAGGGCGTACTTCCACATCTCTAGAGTCCATCGACCAGTAGCTTCGACGCTGTGGTGACTGTCTGGAGACCTGGTGTTATAATCTCCTGGATCTTCCATGTCTAGCAGACATGAAGCTGCCTCTGGAGTTGGGTACGTTGTCAAACCTCCGTTAGCGTCATATACTCTCAGGATCGCCAGGTATCGGAGGACAAACTTAGTTTTTTTTTTTTTTTTAATAAAGCTGAGCAAATCATCGAAAAAGCTCGCCTCTTTTTTGTGACCTCTGCTGAGTAGTCCGCAAAAATTAGATCTTTGAGTTAAACAGGGAAATAGGCGCCTTGCGTTGTTGATATACCTTTAGGATGGCTGCCTTGTCGGATAGTCCAAGTAACATACCATTATTGGACGTGGTCTGTTCGTGATTCCAGGAGCCCCAGGTTCAAAGTCCTTAGAGGGACCCTGTGGACGTAATGGACCCACGCGATGAGCTCTTTCCACCTTGCATTTGTAATCCAGCGCCAGTGTCCTCTCTGACCCAGGAAGAGGTGCAGCAACGTCTTAAAAATATTAAAATAGACAAATCACCAGGACCGGATGGCATACACCCCCGTATCCTAAGAGAATTAAGTAATGTCATCCACAGACCCTTATTTCTGATATTTAAGGACTCTATACTGACAGGGAGTGTTCCACAGGATTGGCGCATAGCAAATGTGGTGCCAATATTCAAAAAGGGTCCAAAAACAGAGCCTGGAAACTATAGGCGGGTAAGTTTAACTTCTGTTGTGGGTAAACTGTTTGAAGGTTTTCTGAGAGATGCTATCTTGGAGTACCTCAATGAAAATAAGCAAATAACTCCATATCAGCATGGCTTCATGAGGGATCGGTCATGTCAAACCAATTTAATCAGTTTCTATGAGGAGGTAAGTTCTAGACTTGACCGCGGCGACTCAATGGATGTCGTATATTTGGACTTCTCCAAAGCGTTTGACACCGTACCACATAAAAGGTTAGTATACAAAATGAGAATGCTTGGCCGGCCTGGGAGAAAATGTCTGTATGTGGGTAAGTAACTGGCTTAGTGATAACCACCCTCTGTTTTCTAACGGTACTTACTCAGATTGGGTCACTGTCACTAGTGGGGTACCACAGGGGTCTGTATTGGGTCCTATTCTCTTCAATATATTTATTAATGATATTGTAGAAAGCTTGCACAGTAAAATATCCATTTTTGCAGATGACACTAAACTGTGTAAAGTAATTAACACAGAGGAGGACAGTGCACTGCTACAGCAGGATCTGGATAGACTGGAGGCTTGGGCAGAAAAGTGGCAGATGAGGTTTAACACTGACAAATGTAAGGTTATGCATATGGGAAGGAATAATGCAAGTCACCAGTACATACTAAATGGTAAAGCATTGGGTAACTCTGACATGGAAAAGGACCTAGGAATTTTAGTGAACAGCAAACTAAGCTGCAGAAACCAGTGTCAGACAGCTGCTGTCAAGGCCAATAAGATAATGGGTTGCATCAAAAGAGGCATAGATGCCCGTGATGAGAACATAGTCCTGCCACTTTACAAATCACTAGTCAGACCACATATGGAGTACTGTGTACAGTTCTGGGCTCCTGTGAACAAGGCAGACATAGCAGAGTTGGAGAGGGTTCAGAGGAGGGCAACTAAAGTAATAACTGGAATGGGTGGACTACAGTACCCAGAAAGATTATCAAAATTAGGCTTATTCACTTTAGAAAAAAGACGACTGAGGGGGAGATCTAATAACTATGTATAAATATATCAGAGGTCAGTACAGAGATCTCTCCCATCATCTATTTATCCCGAGGACTGTGACGAGGGGACATCCTCTGCGTCTGGAGGAAAGAAGGTTTGTACATAAACATAGAAGAGGATTCTTTACAGTAAGAGCAGTGAGACTATGGAACTCTCTGCCTGAGGAGGTGGTGATGGTAAGTTCACTAAGAGAGTTCAAGAAGGGCCTGGATGTATTTCTGGAGGGTAATAATATTACAGGTTATAGTTACTAGAGATGGGTCGTTGATCCAGGGAGTTATTCTGATTGCCTGACTGGAGTCGGGAAGGAACTCTTCCCCCTAAAGTGAGGAAAATTGGCTTCTACCTCACAGGGTTTTTTTTTGCCTTCCCCTGGATCAACTTGTAGGAAAACAGGCTGAACTGGATGGACAGATGTCTTTTTTCGGCCTTACAAACTATGTTACTATGTTACTATGTTACAGCATAGAGGGCAGTATCGTGTCACAAACATGGCGCAGCTCCGCCTCTGGAACGGACTCAGATATGTTTAGAATCCTTAGGTTATTTCGGCGGGACCTGTTTTCAAGATCGTCTACCTTAGCCCACAGTGCTTGATTTTCCTTTAGGACATCTTGTATTCTGATACGGGCATAATCAGCATCATTTTCTGCCGTTAAAATCCTCCTCTCAAGTTCTGTGATACGTGAACCCTGTTCCTGGATCTCCTTCTGTAAGTTTTGCTGGGTGGTTGTCACCGTACACGCCAGAGTCTCGGATATATCTGGGGCCATTTGCCTGGCTACCATTTCTGCCAACTTTCGATTGTGGCCCATCCTCCTGGTCAGATAGTTCAGAGTCCTCCTGAGTCTCCAATACTGAGGTCTGCGAGGCCGTAGGGGATTCTGGCGCCATCTTGTTGCGCCGTGCTGCCTTGGAACGAGCTGACCCCACTGGCTGCTTGGCTGGACCCACTGTTTAGGAAGAGTATTCTCGATCTGCGTCGGCAAGAGGTTAAAGACTCTCTTTAAAGGGGTTCTCCGAGTTATATATATTGGGGACCTATCCTCAGGATAGGTCATCAATATCAGATCGGCGGGGGCCCGACACCTGGCACCCCCGCCAATCAGCTGTTTGAAGAGGAGGCGCGCGCCGTATCAGCACTACCTCCTCTTCACTCTTTACGTGCTGGCCGACACGGGGGTAGTGGTGAGTAGGTGTAATTACACCTAACTGCCCCATTCATTTCAATGGGAAGAATCGCTCCCATACAAGTCTAAGGAAGCGATTCTTCCCATAGAAATAAATGGGGTGGTTAGGTGTAATTACACCTACTCACCACTACCCCTGTGTCGGCCAGCACGTAAACGCTGATACGGCGTGCGCCTCCTCTTCAAACAGCTGATCGGCAGGGGTGCCCCGCCGATCTGATATTGATTACCTATCCTGAGAATAGGTCATCAATATATATAACTCTGAGAACCCCTTTAAGGCTTTTTAAGACTAACTTTTTTATTTTTCCATTAAAACAACCTTATTAAGGCTTTTTTTTGTAAGACAAGTTGTATTTTTAATGGCACCATTTAATTCACTATATCTTGTAAGGGAAAAAAATCTGATAGAATTTTAAAAATTCCAGCATTTTTTTATTTTATTTTTTTACAGAGTTCATTATATACTGAAAATGATATGCCAGGGGGCTGGAGCCAACTGTCAACCAAGCAGGAGGTGAAAATTGGAGCTCCGTCTAGCTGGGTGAAGCCATCCTCCCTGTACATACTAACATACTACTCAGGGGGCCCCATTTACTTGCTGTGGTTACCTTGGCTTCAGTGGTACCAGACCAGAGTGGTTCTGGACTTTCTGGGCCATAACTGGAAGCCTCGATTTGTCCCGCGCCCCCGGAGGTGCGGGTTTTGCTTATTGCTGGGCCATGGATGACTCCTGGATAATGCTGCATCCCAGGAATTGTCCTCCCTAGTGCCTGGAGCATTGTCTACAGAGGATTGGAAGGTATGAGCCAGGCAAGGAGCAGAGGAGAGGTGGTCTGGTGGTGAGAAGGGGCAGTATGAGAGGTGTTGGACCTGATCATGATTGTCTAGTTGCTGGCAGTGATTAAGATGGGGGGGGGGGGCCTCCACCTCCACTTGCACTGAGCAAATCTTGAGGGAGAGAGCCTGCTATTTAATTTTCTGGAATTGGAGCATATAACTGGGGTGACATTGATGCTCATTGCTATTATTCCAATCTACATTTCTGGATATTGAGCTTCATTTTGCAGCTGTGAACTTATACCGCCATCTAGTGTCTGAACTCATTATTATACCAGTTTTTTTTGTTTTGTTTTTAATTTGCTGCTTTCCAGAGCCTGCGCTTTCTTACCTAACCCTCTTCCATACTTGGCTGCAATAATTAATGTATGCATCCGCCCCCCCCCCCGTTAATACTCAGTTATTGCATGTTATAATGTTTCGATTGACAGAATTGGACCCTGCCCCCATTGTTAAGAGTAGAGACTTCAATCTACTTATGGATCCCTCCCGTGATCATCTGGTGGGAGCAGGCTTGCCTGCCACCCCCCTTGGAAAGTTGAGTATCAACATACTCATTGACTGAGATTTGGAGGCTGCAACACCCACAGGCTGTAGCAAATTCTTGTCATTCTCGCTCTCATAATACGTTTAGCAGGATAGACTTGTGCTTTGGCTTGGCGGATTGTCTCCCTCTAATCCAGGATGTGTCTCATCTCTCTAGAGGCATCTCGGATCATTCTTCACTGCAATTGGTACTTAATTTTGGCCCTATAGGGAGCCGTCCCCCTTGGAGATTGAGTTAGCTCAAGTTGAGGTACAGGGTTATGTTATAAGGGAGGGGGATTCTTATTGGGAGGTGAATATTGGGACCGCATCTACACCTGTAAGCTTTTAGTGTCAATAGTTTTTTTTATTGAAAATTTTCATGTATATAAAACATGCAATACAATGTATTACAAAATGAACAAAAGAAACATAAGGGAAGAAATAAAAGAGAAAGAAGTAACATCTTACATCAGATATCACATAACATAACTATATAACTATATCTATCATCTCGCTCACGCATATGTTAAGATACCACCATATATTGTGAAATAAGGAGATCACCAAATGCCATCTAGCAAGGGGGTAGCAATTCTACATGACAACCACGGCATCCACTGATATGGGTTTTGATCCTAGATTGCAAAGATGGTGCATAAGACAGCTCACATTGTAAATAGAAATTAAGTAACTGGACCATTTCAAGATTATTAGGCATATGATGGAGTTTCCAATTTCTGGCTATTACCTTCCTGTAATAGCCAGAAATTGTAACTGTAAGAATGTGGGCAACAACCCACCTAAATACCAAGGGAATGTTTTCAATGTTTATACTCAATATCGCTAATTCTGGGGTTAGAACTATATTCAACCAGGGGCGGATTGGGAATTAAAAGTGGCCCTGGAAAAAAAAAAAAAGTGGCCCCAAATTGTGGGCGGGCCAAGATTGAGAGAGGCGGGGCCAGAAATACCATAGAGGGAGCATTATATCATGTCCTCCCCTTGCCCTCCAGTAATGCCCCCCACCCCAGTAATATTCCTATAGCGGCCATAGTAATGCTCCCACCCCCAGTAATGTCAATATAGAGCCCCCAGTAATGCACCCTGGCCCCAGTAATGTCCTTATAGCTCTCCCAGTAATGCCCCTCTGCCCCAGTAATACCACCCCACCCCCACCCCAGTAATGTCACTATAAAGCCCCCAGTAATGCCGTCCTGCTTCCAGTAATGTCACTATACAAGCCCCAGTAATGCCCCCTTCCCCCAGTAATGTCACTATAGCATCCCCATTAATGCCCCCTGCTCCCAGTTATGTCACTATAGAGCCCCCAGTAATTTCCCCTCTGCTCCCAGTAATGTTACTATAGAGTCCCCAGTAATTTCCCTTCTGTCCCCAGTAATGCCCCCCTGCCCCCAGTAATGTCCCTCCCTGCCCCAGTAATGTACAGTGGACACTTAAATGTGCCCTGACCCCTTATTCTTAATGGCTGGCAAAAAACAAACAAACAAAAAAACTTACCTTTGTGTGCAGACCTGGAGCAGCCTCTTCTGGCCTGTGTCCTGGAGCAGGAGGGATAGGGGTGATGACACAGCGTCAGTCGCGCTGACGCTGGGAGTGGGAGGAGCCACAGGTCCTTTCCCATCTGAAGAGGATAGTGAGCTCTCTCCTGCTGTCGGGTGTTAAAGGACCTGACAGCAGGAGGTACAGGGGTGAGTACATTATGAGAGGCAGGGGCTGCACAATAGGGAATGATAAGAAGATCACAGGAGGGCCAGCGGCGGCCGCCGCCCTCTGTACAATACACATTGCAATACAATACACATTGCGGCCAGCAGCTGCCCTGCTACGATCTCATTATCATGACATTGTTATGATAATGAGATAGCAGGGCTGCTGGTGGCCGCAATGTGTATTGTAATGTGTATTGTAGTGAGGGCGGCGGCCGCTGCTCACCCTGCTGACACCGGCCCACAGCATACTTTAGGCAATCGGCCCACCGGGAAGTGTCCCGGTGGGGTACATTGCCAATCCGCCCCTGTATTCAACTCTGTAATTAGGTCTGAGATACTACTCCATAAGGCCATTACAGATGGGCAAAACCACCACATATGGGAGGGTGTACCCCTACCTCTGCATAGACACAAACATAGTGGAGAATATGTGGGAGAGAAATGTGCTATTCGATCAGGGGTCAAGTACCACCTTAACTGTATCTTCCTATTCTGTTCAGCATAGTTTATGCATTTAGAGGCACTTGCTGCCCATCGTAAAGCAGCCATTGTTCCAGAGGGAATTCTTTACCTAATTCTTGTTCCCATTTAGTCATAAATGCAGACTTAATTCTAATCTCAGATGGTAGAATAGTGGAGTATATTACGAATAAGGCTACTTTCACACTAGCGTTTTTAAATTCCGGTATTGAGTTCCGTTATAGGGGCTCAATACCGGAAAAAAACGCTTCAGTTTTGTCCCCATTCATTGTCAATGGGGACAAAACTGAACTGAAGACAACGGAATGCTCCTGAAAGCATTCTGTTCCGTCTTCAGACCGGAGAACAAACCGCAGCATGCTGCGGTTTGCTCTCCGGTCCAGGCATTCGCACCAAGACGGATCCGGAATGACCCCCAATGCAAGTCAATAGGGACGGATCCGTTTGGTGTGGACACACCAGTAATCCGGATCTGTCCTCCATTGATTTGCAATGGGGGGTCATTCCGGATCCGGCTACATACATAGATACATACATACAGACATACATACTCACATACTCCAGGGACGCCGGCAGCATGTCTTCACGCGCCTCCTGCGCGCAGCTATGACGTTTCCCCACTGCGCCCAGCAGAGGGCGCTGTGGGGAATCGTCATCACTGCGCGCAGGAGGCGCGTGAAGACGTTCTGCCGGCGTCCCTGGAGTATGTGAGTATGTATGTGTGTATGTCTGTATGTGTGTATGTCTGTATGTGTGTATGTCTGTATGTGTGTATGTCTGTATGTGTGTATGTTGTGTATGTCTGTATGTGTGTGTCTTGTTCCAATGTGTGTCATGTGTGGGGCCGGAGCGCTGCTCCGGCTCCACACATGTATCAGCGTTAGCACGGATCCGTTGGCACCCTTTAGGTGCCGGATCCGTGCTAACGCTAGTGTGAAAGAGGCCTAAGCTAGAAGTGGATGGAACTTTATCTCCAAAAAGTTTAAAAACCTTTTGGGTATGAAGCTCATGCGAGGGAGTAATGATAAAGTGTTTGATCTAAAGATATTGGAAAAATACCCTGTTGGGGAGGCCAAATAACAAATGTAGGGACTCGAAATCCATACGGTAAGTCTCTGATCTTTATAAAGGTGGCCTACAGTGAGAATATCTTTTTCTATCCAGACCGATAAAGATAAGTTAGGGATTAGGTATTCCAAGGTAGTAATTGGAAGGTCTATTCTCCGCAGGTCTAGATATTTGCTAGATTGTAGTAGGTGCTGCCATGCGAAGATGGAAGCATGCATAGTGTCCAAAAGGGAAGAGGTGTTGGCTTACCCAGGGCATATGCTGCTAACAGAGTCTTCAGGGATTTTCTCTTCACAAAAGTGTTCCTCTATCTGGATCCATCTTTGTGGTCGAGCAAGTAACCACCATTCTTTAGCCTGATCTCCTAAGCTGGCAATGTAATATTTGTAAAGGTTTGGAACCCCCAGTCCACCACTTTTCAAAGGAGGATATAGAGTAGTAGCATTGACTCTGGGATGTTTATCTCCCCATATAAACTGTAGCAAAGAGGATTGTAGTTTTTGAATGTATTGTTTGGGTATTTTTAGAGGAATGCACCAAAAACGGTGCAAGATTTTTGGTAGAATTAACATCTTTATATAAAGAAGAGTACTTAAAGTAATCCTTTTTCCAAATTTTTCAGCTAAAGCATTGAAGTTGAGGGGAATCACTCTTTTAAGGACTGGGGTTCAGTCTAGTGGAGCAATTCAATCCAGTTGCCTTCGAGGTGGACTTGTTTAAGTCTATCCGTAAACTTAATTTACGTAGGATGTTTGGTACAGAATCTAAGATAGAAAGAGTACGCAAAGAGGGCGAGATTCCAACCATTATAGGCCCTCTGGGTTTTAGCACCTCAGCTAATTTTTGTGAAACAGAACTGACCTGCCTTGAGTTATTGATGCAGGAAGATGCACCCCAGATTGGTGACCAGGTGGAGGATGTGTATACGGTACAGGATTTCACTGGGGGGATTAAATCCACCTTTTGTCCACCCTTGCCTGCCGGTAGCAGCCTTGAGCTCTTCCAGCACCAGGTGCTGAGGGAAATCAAGGCTCTTATCTACCAGACCTCACCACCTAATCTCACCAGGGGTGAGTCTAGGGCTTTACGTTGGTTGAGGTCTCGTGGTGATATTATTGTGAAACCGGCCGACAAGGGTGGAAATGTGGTACTTATGACAAGAGACTACTATGTCTCCGAGGCGATGAGACAGTTGGGGGACAATGCAGTGTATGAAAGATTAAGCTGTGATCCGACTAATAAAATCTGTTCTAATTTGCAGAGTTTACTACGGAGATATGTGGAACTGGATGTTCTCTCCAAAAGGTCCGCTGAGAGACTGCTGCCGGTGTCCCCATCTAAACCATCCTGGTATTTCTTACCTAAGATACATAAGAGTATTGACTCTCCTCTAGGGCGCCCTATTGTGGCGGGTATTGGCTCGGTCACCGAACCCCTCTCTGAGTACTTAGATTGGTTATTAAGACCTCTACTGAAAGATGTCCCGTCCTATTTGAGGGACACAAATGACTTCCTTCTGTCTCTGAAATCTTTTCATTGGCAGAAGGGATATCATTTGGTCTCTCTAGATGTAGAGAGTTTGTATACTCGTATCCCACATAACATGGGGGTAGCTTCCATTAGGGAAGTATTGATGAGGACTAATAAAAGTCAAGATTTTGTGAACTTTGTAGAGGAAGCTCTTTTGTTTATTTTAACCAATAATACATTCAGATTTGGGGATCGGTGGTTTAGACAAAAACATGGTACGGCGATGGGGACACCGGTAGCATGTACTTTCGCGAACATTTTCTTGGCCTGTTTTGAGGACAGATACATTTATGCTTTGAGGAATCCTTTTCTACAATATATCCAACTATATTCACGCTACATAGACGATATATTTATTATATGGTCAGGTACAGAATCCCAGTTCAGTGATTTTGTGCACTATCTAAATGAGCACAACGAAATGAACATGAAGTTTACACACATTTTTGGGGGGCAGGAACTTGAGTTTTTAGATGTGGCTGTTGTGGTGCGAGGAGACAGTGTGGTCACCAGGGGCTACAGGAAGCCCACGGCGACCAACTCTCTCCTCCACTACAACAGCTTCCATCCCCAGCATGTAAAAAGGGCAGTGCCTCTTGGTCAATTCATACGCCTTAGGAGAATTAATAGTCATCAGGAGGACTATATGATCCAAGCTATGGAATTAAAGGAGAGATTAATAAAGAGAGGCTATCCCATGGAGGTGCTGCACCGAGCTATGATGGAGGCAGCGAGCTTATCACAGGATGACCTACTCTCACAGAAGTATAGGGTAGAAAAATCAAAAAAGAGACAGAAGAGGTTTGTTTTCTCTTTTAAGTATAGCCCCATGGCCGATACTATACGTAAAGTTATATGTAATAATTGGGAGATGCTGAGCAGAGATGAATCCCTGGGTGATATTGTGCACCATAAGCCCATCATCGCCTTTAGGCGAAGTCACACTCTGAGGGATAAGTTGGTTCGAAGTAGGTATCAGGAAAAAAGGTCAGGAACTTGGTTAAGGGATTTGATTCCACAAGGGAATCATAAGTGTGGAAATTGCTCCTTCTGCAGATTTAATGTCCAACGAAGTCTGTTGAATTTCGGGGGTATACAACACAAAGTTAATCAACTCATTACATGTAGGAGCAAATTTGTGGTATACCTGCTCATGTGTCCCTGCGGTCGCTTCTACATTGGGAAGACGATTAGACCCCTCTATGAGAGGATTAGAGAACATTTTAACTCTATAGGCACGGGCAAAGGTTGCCCTCGTGTCATTAAACATATTAAAGAATCCCATGGAGGCGACCCCAGGGTCTTATCATTTGCAGGTATAGAAACAGTACCACCCCTGTCCAGAGGGGGCGATAGACATTCAGTACTACTACAAAGGGAAGCCAGTTGGATCATTGAAACAAATGCCACGGGCCCATTGGGCCTAAATGAAAAAAATGATTTAAGTACTTTTCTGTAAACATCCTTAAGGTGAATAATATGGATGTTGTAAGTTGGTTTTATATTATGTATTACTATAGCGACAGGCTGCATCTGCGCATGCTAGCTGGGTCGCAATGTAGAGTTTAAAAGGTCATGCGATTACGTCATGACGTTGAGAGGCCTGAGGAAGCGTATCCACGCGAAACGGCCGTCGCCGCTTGTTGGTGCCTGCTGAGGCGTTCTGTACCCCTGCCGTTACATGTTCCGTTGAGAATAAAGAGAATCTTGGATATCATTCGGTGAGTGCCGTCTTTTTCTATATTTCGTTTTTTGTGGTACTTCATGGACTGAGCACCACCGAATTCCGCAGCGGTCTGCCGTCTGAGTTGTCCTTCCTTTCCCCTTTGTATGGGAGAAGCAGTGCCATCCTACTTACCTTTCTTATTGGGACTATCACTCTTTTAAGAGTTGAGGGCAACAAGATTCCTAAGTAAGTAATATGATCATTTGTCCACTGGAATCTAAACCTCTGCTGGATGTGGTCCCTGGCTTCATATTGGAGATATAAGGGGAGAATGCTAGATTTAGAGACATTCAATTTATAGTATGATACATCAGAAAACTGCTGAAGGATATTTGTAGCTGCTCCTAAGGACTCAGTGGACTCAGTCGAAAGCTTTCTCGGCGTCAAGGGACACAAGAATTGTGGGAGTTCTGGAGAGTTCTGCTACCTGGGGCAAGTTTAACATTCTCCTAGTCCCATCTCTACATTGTCTTCGAGCTACGAATCCCACCTGGTCTGTTGTTGTTAGTGATGGCTAAAAATTATCGATACGCGTGGCAATGACTTTAGTAAACAGTTTCAAATCAACATTTAACAATGATATTGGGCGGAAATTAGCTGGATTATTGGCCGGCTTACCAGGTTTTGGCAGCGTGACCACTGTGGCTTCCAGCATCTCAGGAGGGACAGGACCAGAGCACATAAAATGGTTAAATAACCGAGTCAAATAAGGGAGCAATTCTAAATGGAATGTCTTGCAATAGTCAGCCATATAACATTCAGGGCCTGGTGCCTTATGTGGCTTAGATGCTACTGTAGCCTTTTGAATTTCTTCAGAAGTAATAGGACGGTTGAGAGCTTCTGCCTCCCACAACGAAAGAAAAGGAAAAGAGACTTTCTGTAAAAAAAAAACCTTCAATAGAAGCTGCTGTACGTTGAGTATGGAGTAATAAGATGAAAAAACATTGGCTATTAGCTGGGGGTGAGTGACCGTAGTCGCATCAGCTGGAATCAAAGATTCAATGTTAGTAGCAGCTGCTCTGCGATTAAGGCGTTTGGCTAGAAGGGCTCCTGCCCTGTCCCCCAACTGATACTGGTTAGCCTTTAATGTCCGCATAGCATGTTCATGTCTATATAACAACAAGGCTCTTAATTGAGAACGCAGTGAAAGTAGCTTCTGCTGCAAGGAGACAGCTGGAGATACCCTAAGTTCTATTTCCAAAGCTGATATTTCAGTTGTGATCTCGGTCAGTTGTTGTTCCCTATTTTTTTAAGCCTGGAGGCCTCTTTTAACAGAAGACCCCTCATATATGCCTTATGAGAGCATCAGAGGGTTGACACAGGAGGAGAGCGAGGAAGCATTGAAAAACTATAAGGAAAAAAATAGAATATGTAAAAGACAAATAAAAGCAGCCAAACTAGAGACCGAGAGATTAATCGCCAAAGAGAGTAAAACTAACCCTAAAATGTTCTTCAATTATATAAATACTAAAAAGTATAAACCTGAAGGTGTCGGCCCCTTACAGAGTAATGAGAAGGGAGTTGCAGAGAGCGATGAGGAGAAAGCGAAGCTACTAAATAACTTTTTCTCCACTGTATTCACTGAGGAAAATAAACTGTCAGATGAAATGCAGAGTATAAAAGTAAATCCCCCTTTAAAAGTGTCCTCTCTGACCCAGGAAGAGGTACAGCAACGTCTTAAAAATATTAAAATAGACAAATCACCAGGACCGGATGGCATACACCCCCGTATCCTAAGAGAATTAAGTAATGTAATCCACAGACCCTTATTTCTGATATTTAAGGACTCTATACTGACAGGGAGTGTTCCACAGGATTGGCGCATAGCAAATGTGGTGCCAATATTCAAAAAGGGTCCAAAAACAGAGCCCGGAAACTATAGGCCGGTAAGTTTAACTTCTGCTGTGGGTAAACTGTTTGAAGGTTTTCTGAGAGATGCTATCTTGGAGTACCTCAATGAAAATAAGCAAATAACTCCGTATCAGCATGGCTTCATGAGGGATCGGTCATGACAAACCAATTTAATCAGTTTCTATGAGTAGGTAAGTTCTAGACTTGACCGTGGCGAATCAATGGATGTTGTATATTTGGACTTCTCCAAAGAGTTTGACACGGTACCACATAAAAGGTTAGTATACAAAATGAGAATGCTTGGCCTGGGAGAAAATGTCTGTATGTGGGTAAGTAACTGGCTCAGTGATAGAAAACAGAGGGTGGTTATTAACGGTAGATACTCAGATTGGGTCACTGTGACTAGTGGGGTACCACAGGGGTCTGTATTGGGTCCTATTCTCTTCAATATATTTATTAATGATATTGTAGAAGGTTTGCATAGTAAAATATCAATTTTTGCAGATGACACTAAACTGTGTAAAGTAATTAACACAAAGGAGGACAGTGCACTGCTACAGCAGGATCTGGATAGACTGGAGGCTTGGTCAGAAAAGTGGCAGATGAGGTTTAACACTGACAAATGTAAGGTTATGCATATGGGAAGGAATAATGCAAGTCACCAGTACATACTAAATGGTAAAACACTGGGTAACTCTGACATGGAAAAGGACCTAGGAATTTTAGTGAACAGCAAACTAAGCTGTAGAAGCCAGTGCCAGACAGCTGCTGCCAAGGCCAATAAGATAATGGGTTGCATCAAAAGGGGCATAGATGCCCATGATGAGAACATAGTCCTGCCACTTTACAAATCACTAGTCAGACCACACATGGAGTACTGTGTACAGTTCTGGGCTCCTGTGAACAAGGCAGACATAGCAGAGCTGGAGAGGGTTCAGAGGAGGGCAACTAAAGTAATAACTGGAATGGGTGGACTACAGTACCCAGAAAGATTATCAAAATTAGGGTTATTCACTTTAGAAAAAAGACGACTGAGGGGAGATCTAATAACTATGTATAAATATATCAGGGGTCAGTACAGAGATCTCTCCCATCATCTATTTATCCCGAGGACTGTGACTGTGACGAGGGGACATCTTCTGCGTCTGGAGGAAAGAAGGTTTGTACATAAACATAGAAGAGGATTCTTTACAGTAAGAGCAGTGAGACTATGGAACTCTCTGCCTGAGGAGGTGATGATGGTAAGTTCACTAAAAGAGTTCAAGAAGGGCCTGGATGTATTTCTGGGGGGTATTACAGGTTATAGTTACTAGAGAGGGGTTGTTGATCCAGGGAGTTATTCTGATTGCCTGATTGGAGTCCTAAAGTGAGGAAAATTGGCTTCTACCTCACAGGGTTTTTTTTTGCCTTCCTCTGGATCAACTTGTAGGAAAACAGGCCGAACTGGATGGACAGATGTCTTTTTTCGGCCTTACAAACTATGTTACTATGTTACTATCATTGAGAGCAAAAAAGGTGCACATTTCATCTGTAAGCCTATCCACCCGCTCCTTACTGCACAATAAGAATGTGTTAAGTCTCCAGGTAGGGAGAGGTCTAGGGAGACCAGTATTAACTGTTAAGCTGATGGGAACAACAAATCTCCGGCAACCAGAAAGTAATCTAGACTTGATTGAGATAAGTGTACTGAGGACAAGAATGCATAATCTCTCTCTCCAGCATGCTGATACCTCCAGATATCATGATAACAGGTCTCTAAGTAATTGACGGAGGTCAGGTATATGAGATTTCATCACTCTAGAACAATCTACATCAGAGTTAACTGGAATGTTAAAGTGACCTCCTATAATTACTGCACCTACTGCTAATTTCTGTAGCGTCTTAAAAAATCTACGGAGATAAGAAATCTGATTGGAATTGGGAGCATACATATTGAATAGGTGGAGGCAGGATGCTGAGCTATTCATATCTCATTCTCCAAGCAGATGCATCCCATGATGGGAAAGACTGAAACCCATACAGCAGGAGGCCAAGAGGACTCATCCGGAGGCAGCACATAGTGTAGAGAG
>ONZH01004611.1:0-12500 GCA_900303285.1 Rhinella marina | reverse complement strand
CAGTTGCCACAGGAACAACAGATTTTATAAGTTCCTTCAGTGGGCCCTCAAGGGCATCTGGTGCCACTGATTCGGGTATTCCCCGGAGACTGACATTATTCCGGCTATTGCGGTCTTCCATATCCTGAATTTTTGTGGCTAGTCTTGTGCACTCTTCCTTTAATGCTTCATGTGCCCCTATGAGGGAATTGTGCGAGGCGGCAAACTCTGCCATTTTGCATTCCACATGAGCGGTTCGGTAACCCAGAGCTTGTAAGTCTCTTTTAATCTCCCTGATCATACCTTGCATATCTTCACGTAACAAAGTTCTGAGGGAGTCCAACAAGTGTCTCATAGTGTGCTCAGAGAGTGGTTGGGATGAGGGTGATAAGTAGATTTCTTCCCCTTGATCCGAGTGTGCCACAGGAGACAAGTGCGTAGAGGAATGCGCAGGAGTTCGGTCTGCTGCTAGGCCTCCCGCTGGAGGAGTTGCTTTGTTGAAGAACTCCCGGTTTAGCGGGTGCAGCATGCTTCTTTAGCTTCCCCATCGTGGTGGGGTCCATTGAAGCACTGGATCTCTCACTTCAAGGGTCTGGTTTGGCCGAGGCGAGCCGAGGTACAGGAGCTATGAGCCGAACGAGCAGATCAAGTGACCGGCGCCATTGCTTGCAGGCCACGCCACCCAGTGTAAGAAGCTTTTAAGGCTTTTAAGTAGGGGCTCCTTGAAAGCCTCTGGCGCTCTTGGTGGAGAGTCAACTCTCTGCTGCGGAGGCTCTATGAGTAGCTCACCTCCCAGAGGAGCATCACTCCTCGTTGGGGCGGATTCAGCGGGAGTATACAGAAACCTTCTATGTAGCCAACAGCATGTTTTTGATCAGGGAGATAAAAATGGCTACCCTCTAGCTTATCTGGTGTGAGAGGAAAATACAATTGTATATTCTGATGACACCATTTTTGAGTACTTAGAATTTATTGACTTTTATTTATTTTTTATAGCGGTGGTAATGAAAAAAAGCAGTTCCAACATTGTTTTTTGAACTTTAAATGTACAAAGCTCACCGTGCAGCATAATTAGAATATTAATTACAAGGGTCATTATGATTACACCAATACCAAAAGTGTAGAATTTTTGTGTTTTTTTAATGCTGGTAAACAGGCAGATCAAATGTTATCTATCTTATATTTTACATGTTATCTCAGCTTGAGATCAATGTGCAAATACCACATTTCTTAGTGTACTACATGTTTTTTTTGCCACTTTTACAAAATAAAGTTCTTAAAGGTTTTTGTTTTTTTTTTACTTTATTTTTCTCAATAAGCTTTATTAATCTTTATTAATTATTTTTAAGTCCTACTAGAGCAGGGGTACTCAACTGGCGGACCGTGGTCCGAATCCAGACCGCGGTTGCCAGCTGTCCGGGCTCCTGCATGCATGCTTTCACAGGGTGCCAGGGAGTCCAGAAGCAATGAGCGCTTCCATCAATATAGATGGAAGCGCTCATTGCTGGAGCGCAGGGAGCTGATGTCACTCACCGCTCTGCTCCCCGCACTTCTTAAGGTCGGCAGCGCACAGAATGGTGAAGCAGGAAGACTTCTCCTGCTCCACCATTCAGTCTGCACAGATTGCGCTGCTGGCCGATGAGGGCAGAGCCTGCACACTGGGAATCTGCATAAGCTCCACCCACATATTGCTGCAGCGCGATCTGTGCCTGCAGTGAAGACAGGAGGACTGTGAGCTTCAGGAACGGGACAAGGTGAGTAGGTGCTGTGTTTTTGTTTTTTGTTTTTTTAATACAGAGGGGGCACAGAAGACTTTATAACTATGGAGGGGGCACAGAGGGCTTCATAACTATGGAGGGGGCACAGAGGGCTCCATAACTATGGAGGAGGCACAGAGGGATTTATAACTATGGAGGGGGCACAGAGGGCTTTATTACTATGGAGGGGCACAGAGGACTTTATGGAGGGGGCACAGAGGACTTTATTACTATGGGGGAGGCACAGAGGACTTTATTACTATGGAGGGGGTACAGAGGTCTTTATTACTATGGAGGGGGCACAGAAGGCATTAATACTATGGACGGGGCACAAAGGGCATTACTAATGTGAAGGGGCACAATGGGACTTTTTACTATGGAGGGGGCACAATGGGCATTTTTACTCTGGAGGGGCACAGAGGGCATTACTACTATGGAGGGGGCACAGAGGGCATTACTAATGTGAAGGAGGCACAATGGACATTTTTACTCTGGAGGGGGCACGATGGGAATTTCTACTCTGGAGGGGGCACAATGGGCATTTTTATTCTGGAGGGGGCACAATGGGAATTTCTACTCTGGAGGGGGCACAATGGGAATTTCTACTCTGGAGGGGGCACAATGGGCATTGCAAAAGTGAAAGGGGCACAATGGGCATTGATAATGTGAAGGGGGCACAGAGGGCATTATTCCTCTGAAGGGGGCACAGTGCACAGAGGGCATTAATACTATTAAGGCTACACACCACTGGTGTTGTCCCTCCATATATATTTTTGTTTTGCAGCTCGGACCTTCATCCTACAGCAGATTCAGGTAGGTTGACCTTTACCAAAAGTACTTGAGTATCCCTGTACTAGAGGATGTCACAATCTAAATGGTGGATCGCTTTTAAAATTGTTCGGTATATATTGTAAACCAATGCATTATAATCCTATCATTGTAACAGTGACAAGTAGTGTATTTGGCTATGCCTGTGACACGGCATAATAGGCACATAGTTGTGGCAGGCTTGGGTACCTCTGTTAGTCCGCAACTGACATGGCAACACATTGGCACCCCACAATTAAATTACAAGCAATGGAGTCAATTACAACCGCTGCATCTAGGCAGTTAGACAGAGGATGATCCCTGTGTCTAACAGCCTAGATGCAGCTGTTGCTATTGACCACTGCATCTAGGATGTTAAACAGCTGGGAGGGGCGTCATCAACAAGATGGAGGCTTAATTCCAGGCCTTTCCATGATGTATAGTTACATCATGGTGGTTTCATGAATTAATTCATCTATAAATCAGCTGTAGTCTTCTAGAGTTGGTGCTATTTAAGAAAACTTGTTGCATTTACCTTATTGGTGATCCACTCTCTGCCATACTGATAGACATTGTTAGCAGCAGAGTTAAGCGCCTTTTGGATAACTTGTGCTTCAGGCAGCCAGCTACATTCCAAACAAAGGAAAAAAAAATATAGGCTTAAGGTATGTATTTAGTATAATGTCAAGTTATAAGTAAAACCAAACCAATAATTTATACACTAAACAATTGTATCAACTGGCACATATTTTGTTCATTTCGTTCCTTACTTTTGTGATGTTGAGCAAAACTTGTACATTTTGATAATCCTGTTTGAAAATTCATTACCTACTAAATTAATTGCATTTGGCAATGTCCCACCCCTTTAACACCTTGCCGACCGCCCACTGTCTTTAGACGGCGGGCGGCGCGAGTCCCCAGTCTGTAGCGCCGTCTAAAGACGGCGCTGCAGAAAAGGGGTGTAAGGGAGCCCCCGGACAGACCAGCGGCGGGGGTCCAGCTGTGCCCAGTAGCCGGACCCCTGCTGAATGCGCCAGCATCGGTGAAAATACTGATGCCGGCGCATTAACTCTTTATGTGCCGCGGTCAGCGCTGACCGCGGCACATGAGGCGTGCGGCATGGTGCGCAGCTATTCAGGATGGCGAGCGGGGGCCATCAGGTCCCCGTGCTGCTGTGACGGGGACCCGATGGCTTAGATAGCAGCTCGATGCCTTCCTTAGGCATCGTGGCTGCTATCCCTGCGAGCCTGTGCGATCCAGCCCCCTGGATCGCACAGGAAGCAGGCTGTAAGTGTATT
Source organism: Rhinella marina (assembly GCA_900303285.1). Classification (NCBI taxonomy): domain Eukaryota; kingdom Metazoa; phylum Chordata; class Amphibia; order Anura; family Bufonidae; genus Rhinella; species Rhinella marina. Next base: position 8,659 of record ONZH01004611.1, on the reverse strand, counting down.
ACACTGAGTAATACACTTACAGCCAATGCATTACAATACAAAAGTATTGTAATGCATTGTAAAGGGGCTCAGACCCCCAAAAGTTAAATAAAGTGGGGAAAAAAGTTAAAAAACTTAAAAAAATTTATAATAATAAAAGTTTTAAAAAAACCGCCATTTTCCCAAAAAAAAAAAAATAAAAAATTATAAAAAGGTAAAAAAAGAAAGGTATACATATTAGGTATCGCCGCGTCCGTATCTACCGGCTCTATAAAAATATCATGTCATCCACCCCGCTAGGTGAACGCAGTAAAAAAAAAAAAAAAACTGTGCCAAAACAGACATTTTTTGGTCACCTTCCCTTACAAAAAGTGTAATAGCAGGCGATCAAAAAAGCGTATGTACACTAAAATGGTACCAATCAAACCGTCATCTTGTCCCGCAAAAAATGAGACCCTAACTAAGACAATGGCCTGAAAAAAAAAAAATATGTCTCTCAGAAAATGGCAACACAAAAAATATTTTATTTTGTTCAAAAATGTATCTAATGTGTAAAACTTTCCAAAAATAAAAATGATGCACATATTGGGTATTTCCGCGTCCGTAACAACCTGCTCTATAAAAATATTACATGAGATGGCCCCCAGGTGAATGTTGAAAAATTTTTTTAAAAAACTATGCCAAAATAGCCATTTTTTCCCCTCTTCCCTCACAAAAAGTGTAATAGCAGGCGATCAAAAAGGTGTATTTAACCCAAAATGGTACCAATCAAACCGTCATCTTGTCCTGCAAAAATGATACCCTACCTGAGACAATCGTCAGAAAAATAAAAAAAATATGGCTCTCAGAAAATAGCAACACAAAAAGATATTTTATTCTGTTCAAAAATGCATCTAATGTGTAAAACTTTCCAAAAATAAAAATGTTAGACATATTGGGTATCGCCACGTCCGTAACAACCTGCTCTATAAAAGTATTACATGAGATAGCTAGGTGAATGTTGTAAAAAATTTTAAAAAAAACTAAGCCAAAACAGCCATTTTTTCCCTTTTGCCCACAAAAAGTGTAATAGCAGGCGATCAAAAAGGCGTATTTAACCCAAAATGGTACCAATCAAACCGTCATCTTGTCCTAAAAAAATATGGCTCTCTGAAAATGGCAACACATAAACAAGATTTAATTCTGTTCTAAAATGCATCTAATGTGTAAAACTTAACAATAATAAAAATGGTAGACATATTGGGTATTGCCGCGTTCGTAACAACCTTCTCTATAAAAATATCACATGACTTGCCCCCTCAGATGAATGCTGTAAAAAAAATGCCAAAAAAAACTATGCAAAAACAGCTATTTTTTTCACCTTGACTCACAAAAAGAGTAATACCAAGCGATCAAAAAGGCGTATTTACCCCAAAATGGTACCAATGAAAACCTCACCTTATCCTGCAAAAAATGAGCCCCTACATAAGACAATAGCTTAAAAAAATAAAAATCAATGGCTCCTGCAAACCACTCCATCAAAATCTGTGTTGTAAAATCCATATGGCACTCCTTCTGTTCTGAGTCCTGCCATGTGCCCCCACATCAGTTTACAACCACATATGGGGTGTTGCCGTATTCAGGAGAAAATGGGTAACAATTATGGGGTGCTTTTCTCCTGTTACCCCTTATGCAAATAAATATAATTGGGGCTAAAGCAACATTTTATTGGAAGAAATGAAACTTTTCATTTTCACAGCCAAGTGTTTCCAAATTCCGTAAACCGCTTAGGGGTCAAAGTGGCCAGTACCCCCCTTAATATATTCGTTGAAGGGTGTAGTTTCCAAAATGGGGTCACTCTTTGAGGGTTTCCACTGCAGGGGTACGTCAGGGTCTCTCAATTACAAAACGGTGCCTAAAAACTATTCTAGCAAAATCTGCCTCCAAAATCCGTATGGCGCTCCTTTCCTTCTGACCACTGCCACAAACCCATAGAGACGTTTACCACCACATATGGGGTATTTCTGTAAACTGCAGAATCAAAGTAATGTATATTGTGTTGCAAGAAAAAAATTATTAACATGAATAATCTACCAAAAAAGTGAAATTTTGAAATTTCACCTCCATTTTCCTCTAATTCTTGTGGAACACCTCAAGGGTTAAAAAAGTTTGTAACAGCAGTCTTTTATAATTTGAGGGGTGTAGTTTCTAAAATGGGGTCATTTATGGGGGGTTTCATTATGTAAGCCCCTGAAAATCACTTTATATCTGAATTGGTGCTTAAAAAAAACGGTTTTGGAAAATTTGGTGAAAATTTGAAAAATGGCTTCTAAACTTCTAAGCCCTCTAACGTCCTAAAAAAGTAAAATGACATTTATAAAATGATGCCAACATAAAGTAGACATATGAGGAATGTAAAATAATGACTTTTTTGGAGGTATTACTATTTATTTTGAAAGTAGAGAAATTGAAATTTGGAAATTTGCAAATTTTTCCAAATTTTTTGTAAATTTGCATAAAAAAATGGAATATTTTGCCACAAATTTACTACTGTCGTGAAGCACAATATGTGACGAGAAAACAATCTCAGAATGGCCTAGATAAGTAAAAGCGTTCCAAAGTTATTACCACATAAACTGACACGTCAGATTAGCAAAAATCAGTCTGGTCACGAAGGTGCAAAATGGCCCGGTCATTAAGGGGTTAATTCCTGTGTGTATATGTACCCACACTTGTAAGACAGTTTTTTCTGCACCTGAGGAAATTGATGGTCTGTGGGTGAAATGCATTGTGCTTGTATTCTATTTTTCTTTTACCAATAAATTTCTTATTTTACCCTAGAAAGGCAGCACCTTGAATCTGCTGTTATTATAGTGCTTGAAAAGCACATATATTGTAATCCGAATTCTTTATTCTTATTATCCCGAATTTCTGCAATTAATACAGCCTGAACCGCTTGGCGTACAGACTCCGTTCAAAGTGCGTTTCGAAGCCTTCGATGGTGACAGGTGTGCTATGTATTTTTGGAGTCGATCGGATTTGTCGTTTTTAAGATATCACAGGTTAAAGACCAAAAATTCTCCATAGGAATCAATGGAGAGGCTAGAGTGGAGGCCTTGGATTCTGTTAAACTGTGTCTATTTATGCTGAAAGAGACTTGTACCTGTGAGAGTCACAAAATGGCTGCCGAGTCCCCATGTGTTAACAGACAGCATGGCTATTTCACCCCCTCAGCTGAGCGCAGAGTCAAACTTAAAGGGGCTTTCCAGAGTAACTCTTAAAGGGGAAGTCACTCTTAAAGCAGATTCTCTTAAAACAACTGTTAAAGGGGCAGCCGCTCTGTTAAAAAGGCAGCAAAGCTCTTCTCAAAACTCTTAAAGGGGGCAGCCAACTCTTAAAGGACTCTTAAAGGCAGCACTCTTAAAGGGGGCATCTTCACTCTTAAAAAGGGCACTCTTAAAGGGTCTTCACTCTTTAAAGGGAGAATAGCAGTCACTCTTAAAGGGGCAGCTCCACACTTAAAGGGTAGCCACTCTTAAAAGGAGGCTCTTAAAAGGAAAGGGTTAGGCACTCTTAAAGGGCAGTTAGACTCTTAAAGGGAAAGTCACTCTTAAAGGGCTTAAGCTCTTAAGCATAGAAAGTCTACTCTCAAAGTAACTCTTAGAAAGCCACTCTTAAAGGCAATACTGCTTAAAGGAAATGAGCTTAAGTGAAATCACTTCAAATGCAGGGATACAGCCTTAAATTGCAGAATATTAAGTTCCAAAAGCCCAGATTTGTATTGTAGTAAAGCTGAAGCCCATAAGAGTAGATAGGAACCAGATCATGAATTTCACTGATAATATTATCACATGCAATACTAGGCTTTATGTCATGCCATTACTGCCTGAATTGGGAAGGCTTCTGGTGAGGTGAAGCTTCCCCAGGTGAAGGCTCCGCCACATAATTTTTCAGGGCTTTCCACATAGCTTATTCAGCGGTTAGCAGATATTTTACCTCAGAATTGCTTCAAATCTTTTGAAAATCTCTACAAAAGCTTATTAAGTAAGTGAGAATGTATTGGTGTAATCAGTTTTTGTTCAAAGAACATTGAGGTAGATTTTTCCTTAGGTAAGAATGAGCTTGTCACCAATCATGAATTTCCCATTGTGGTTATACACATGATAATCAACCGTAGTTGAGAAATAATTGTAATATGATACAATCTTTTCAAAATTCTCTACAAAAGCTTCTTAAGGTTAGTGAACATGTCCCCTCAGGTTGAAGCTCACTTTTCCTAAGAACATTGGGGGAGATTTATGCCGGTAGAGTAAGTATGAGCTTAGTTGCGCAAATATAGCAACCAATTGCTTATTTTTAAATATGCTTTAAAATTAGTTTGAAGCTATGGGGGGCATCTACAGGCGGCATGAGGACATCTCCCCATTTTCTTAGACACAATTTTTAGTCAGCACCAGTTTCCTTAATTTACTTATTTCTGATGAGAGAATTGTTCTTGTTAAACTTGAGAGTATTAAACTTCTCTAATAACTGACAAATTGATTGAGTTATCCAATCATGTATTCGTTATAGCCTGTTTTATCTGATGTATATTACCATCTTATGACAATATATATACTGGAGGTGTTTCTTAACTGTATTACTTTCTTCTCTGTATAATATTGTATATCATATATTACTGCTGTATTACTCATTGACTAGGTTCTTTTGTAACTCGATGCTCAGAATAGTTGTGTCCATCTTTCATGGATATATATTATTTACCTCATGATTACTGTTCATTCCTATCTCCTCATAGTGATGAACTATTTGTGAGATAAACTGCAGCTATCAGAGCTGCAACACACTGGGGGGATAATCAAAGCTCTGTGCATGTTCTTTTTGGTGTATTCTGCGCCAACTTGCACAAAAAAGTGTCTCAGACATTTTCAAAGGCCAGTTTGCACTATGCTTGGGGGTGGGGGGGCTGGGGACGTTTTTGTCCCAAAGGGTGGGTGGAGTTTTGCATAAAAAGGGACATGCAACACATTTTGGTGAAAATGTGTTGCAGCTGCACCACTTTTTCTGCACTACTTTTCAAGCAAAAGTAAGACAACTAATAGGTGTCCTAAACTATGACAAGACAGTTTAGTTCTTAAAAATCACTCCTGCCCTCACCTGGACTGTGCTATGATTAGCTAGTCAGCTAGTCACTCTCAGTATCATTTGTAAGTAGGGAACTGTCCCGCCTCCACTTCCTGAAATCAGTCAAAAAGTATCAGCCATATCTATGTGAACAATCCCCTGACAACGAAAATGTCTGGGACAAGGTTAATCTAACAATACCATGCAGATTAAAAAAAAGCTTTTGAAATGACAGGTAAACTTTAAGTGTGACTCGGGAAAAGCTCCTTAAAGATTGCACAAAGACATGTCAGAGTGGGTGCCATCATGTTCTTCCATTTATACAATAAGCAGATTTTTTTGTATATACTATGGGGGACATTTATGTTTGTCCCTGCAAATTTTCTTAGCGTATTTTTGCGCTTTTCCCTACTCTCAATGATCTAATTCTTATTTATGTCAGCATTCTATGCATTTTTTTGCCTGTTTTGCGCCCGCTTTTTAAGGAGCTTGTCTGGTTTTTATGCCTGGGTTTTCACATCCCTTGGTTTTTAGTGCCATTTGTGATCTGCAAATTTTTTAAAAAATTTGCAGAAAATTCACAAAAGCTCCGGCACCTCGGACCTGGTGAGTTTTTACGCTTCAGAAAGGGATGGTGACAGGCTAATGGCTTAGTGAGGCAGTCTGGTTTTTTGCACAAATTTATATTGTAGGTGTTCGATTCCTCACTGGAAACAAAAAAAGGCAAAATTTGCAGCATGTAAAAATTCACAAAAAAAAGGCAAAACATTAATATCCCCCATTGTTAGAAGATTTTGTGATAAGGGCGCTCTATGAATAAAAAATAATAATAATAATAGTACTATATATTATATTTTATTTAGTTTTATTCCAGTCAGAAAATGCTCTTTTTAAGAAAACAAGCCACAAAACAGGCTGGTTTTTATTAGACATGTGCACTATTGAAGTTAATGGAAAATCAGCCGATTGTGCAAACATAGTGCAAAAACCATCTGGTTTTGTTTCTTTTTTTTGTCCAGAAAGAAATGACATGTTATTTAATTCTGGCAAGTTTTGGGATGTTTTTCAGCCAGTGTTTGCACTGTGTGTGCACAACCAACCAACTTTCTATTGACTTCAATGGTAAATATTATCTGATAAATACCAGCTGGTTTTCTTGCCAGGAAAATATACATTTTCTGGTTGGAATCAACCAGAACATGTGTGAACATAGCCTTACTATTTTGTCCTACAGGATATTTGCATTAGGCTATGTTCACACACAGGTTTTTTTCCTGCTTTTTTTGGCTTGAAACCTTTTTTTATATTAGTCTTTTTTTAGAATAGACTTTTCTAAAGAGATGTGTTATCACTGTTACAGAATGCCACGTAAAGGGAAACGGTCTAAAGCTCAAAAAAATCATTGGGAAAAGAAGAATTCTTCTGCTTGCAGAATAACTGATCAACTGCCAGAGATTAGATTAGACTAGAGAAAGAACATGTTAAAAATGTTACTTTTGTGCAAGCTTCGCATAGTCAGGCTGATGAGAGATATGCTGAATTTTCTAGAAACAGAAAGTGTACTTGCAATGCACTCATATTTCTCATTGTTCTTGAAGAACATTCACAGTTTACGAATGAAGCCCTTCATTATGTTTTGAAAGAGGGTGACTTATTGTACACTAGTGTAGTGCAAAAGCTGATTACTAAGGGGAAATTTGTTCATGAGTTCATGAGCTTTTGATGAGCTTCTGAACAGTGTTTTAGTCAATATGCATGCATACATACACTGTTATCAAACTTCCCTCATAGTATGGATATTTAAGGAAACCTGGACCTGATGGTGCTACAAACTTCTTGACACTTTCTGAAAGACTGCAGTGTCTGTCATCAGATGTAAAATATGCATTACTCACAATGCATAGCTTGATTATTGCTGTGTTTCGGGACAGTTCAGGGTGTTTTGGTTTCTTTGATTCTCACTGTAGATCTCCTGAAGGGTTGTTTTGTGGTTAGATAACCTGTGTGGATTTCAGACTGGTTTAGATACCAAAACCCCTTTCCCCAGATCTCCAATTCCCCTTTCCATTTAGGGATTACTAAGGGTAATCCCAATTCAGATCCGGAAGTGAGAGCCCTTATCTGTCTTATTATTTTTATAGGGCTGTGGGTGACACCTGATATTACAGTTAGTGACACTCCAGGTGAAGGCCACAGCTGGTTCATAAGTTTTCTCCCTCGCTAAGCACGGGGGAAGGGAAGGACTAGCCTTCGCTTAACCCCGGAGGGAAAGACCAGTCTCAGTGCAGTCATGTGCTGTCTCTCTCCCAAGAGCACGAAATAGGGAACTAGTCACATGTGCAAACTGAGAGAATCTGATAAGAAATAAATAAACATAAGTATGAAAAAGTTACAAGCTGCTCTCGGGTCCAGGACCCCATGTGAACAATATGAAAGTCCAATACAACTTGTAATGAACAGAGAGGGAAAAAGTCATGTTAATGATGTGAAGAAATTAATGAAAATATGTAATATGCATAAGGGAAGCAGGTTGCAAGTTCATATGTGGACTACAGCATTGAAAGAGCACAGAGGAATGTTGCAAGATCATGGTTTGCTCCTCGCTGCTCAGGCTTGACATCGAACAGCTTGTGAGATTGCTAAAGAACATTTTGTGGAAGTTGAATGTAAAGATAAGAAAGGGAATAACTGCGTATATGTATTGTATTATGAAAGAGCCACCACCGCCCTATAATGGCGACGGTCCCCAATGCTGGAAATGTCCCAATTGTGGTCAACAAAACCCGCCCTCGGCTGAATACGCCCAGACCCTGCCCCACCGTGTATATCTTCAAATGCAATTTCGAATGACACTTCCCCTTCTGCACCAACCCTTGAACAATCCCCTGGTGGCCATTTTGATACACCTACACTCCCTGTTACTGGCAGTCATTTTACTACACCCAATTCCAGTAAATCTCTCATGGTACCTCCCCCCACGGGTATCCATTTTAATGTACCCAACCTATCTAGTGATCATCTCACTACACCTAAGCATACAGGTACTTCACATTCTACCCATGTTGCTGCTGTTGTTAACAGGAGACCTCATGTTAAAGTCACTGCCCCTCAGATTATATTACAACCAAGACCCAATGCTTCACAGCCATTATACCCCTTGCTTACTTCCTCAGGGGCCTATTACATACCTACTTCTGATGTATCTCCAATTATGATGATACGCCCTGAAGATCCACAAATTGAAGTTTCAGGGGAAGAACAAGTTTCAAAGGAAGAACTACAATCAGAAGAACAACAAGATGATCAGGAAATTAATTTGATGGATTTTGATCCTCTCCCCTCTACTCCCTATTATAAAGAAACACCACAATCTGGACAAATAAAACATGAGACAGAAGATTATGAACAGGGATGGAACACAGTGGGAAGTGATGAAGAAGATACTAGGACTCTTAGCTCTTACAAGACTATCCCACCGCGATCTAGAATGAAACACATAACTTCAAGGAAAACCTCAAAACAGCCTAAAGTTCAGTTCAACACACCTGTTTTGACCACTTCAATCTGGAACATTGAA
>ONZH01004610.1:0-60412 GCA_900303285.1 Rhinella marina | reverse complement strand
ATATATTGAGGTTAGTGCTGTTAACCTTGCTGTGTTGCAAGAAAAAATTGCTTAACATGAAAAATCTGCTTAAAAAAAAAAAATAATTCTTGTGGAACACCTAAAGGGTTAAAAAAGTTTGTAACAGAAGTTTTTTAAAATTTGAGGGGTGTAGTTTCTAAAATTGGGTCATTTATGGGTGGTTTCCATGACGTAAGCCCCTCAAAATCACTTTATATCTGAATTGGTGCTTAAAAAAATGGTTTTGGAAATTGTGTTGAAAATTTAAAAAATGGCTTCTAAACTTGTAAGCCTTCTAACGTCCTAAAAAAGTAAAATTACATTTATCAGAGAAATATATAGAATATATATATATATATATATATATATATATATATATATATATATAGAAACAATTGTGAGGTGTGCGATACACTTGCCACAGTCTAGAGAATAATTTTTTTCTCTCAATTATATAAACTACAGTCCAGTGAACAATTGTGAGGTGTGCAATACACTTGCCGCAGTCTAGAGAATATTTTTTTTTTCACTCAATTATGTAAACTACAGTCCAGTGAACAATTGTGAGGTGTGTGATACACTTGCCCCAGTCTAGAGAATAATTTTTTTCACTCAATTATATAAACTACAGTCCAGTGAACAATTGTAAGGTGTGCGATACACTAGCCGCAGTCTAGAGAATACATTTTTATTCTCAGTTATATAAACTACAATCCAGTGCAAAATTGAGTGGTTAGCGGTGCAATAGCTGGAGTCTAAAGACTACATTTTTTTGCCTCAGATAGTAATTCTACTGTCTACTGAATACTGTTTTGGCCTCAGATATTAACTCGACAGTTTGGTGAATATACAAAATGTTGAACCCAAAGGCTAAGGGTCGAGGACGAGGGCGTAGGCGTTCAAGTAGTGTAGGGGGCAGAGGCCGTGGTCCTGGGCAGGGTGACACAGTACATGTTGATGAGGGAGCAGTGGAACGCCGCAGAGTTTCGTTCCCTAGCTTCATCTCGCAACTTACTGGTTTACGTTGTACGCCACTATTGAAACCACAACAGTGCGAACAGGTGATGATGTGGATAGCGGATAATGTGTCCAGTAATTTATCCACCACCCAGTCTTCCACGCAGTCCACCCACGCTAGCCAAGGGAGTAGACCTCTGGATCCTCCAGCTCAACCTCCTTCCCCCCAGCCTGCCCCCCCCCCCACCGAAAGTATGGATTCAGATCTGGCATACTCACAGGAACTCTTTTCAGGACCCTACCCAGAGACACAAACCACTGCTCAACAGCAACCTGAGCAGTTGATCTGTCCCTATGCCCAAAATTTAGAATTTTCGCAGTCTGTGGGTGATGAGAGTGTGGAATTAGTGCAAGTAGTGCGTGAAGAGGTGTCGGATGATGATGATGATGAGACACGGTTGTCAGACAGTGACGTTGTTGTCAGGGCAGTAAGTCGGAGGGGGGAGCAGAGTGAGGAATCGGAGGAAGAACTGGTGGATGATGAGGTGACTGACCCGAGCTGGGTTGGTAATCCAACTCAAGACAGTGCTTCTGAAGTGGAGGCAAGTGCAGCACCAGAACAGGTTGGAAGAGGTAGTGGGGTGGCCAGAGGGAGAAGCAGGGCCAGAGCAGGTAGATCAGCAACTGTTTCACGAAGTCAAGTTCCCGTGCCGAGGCCTAGATGTTCGTAAGTCTGGAGGTTTTTTAAAGTAACTGAGGATGACCGACGGACTGTGGTGTGCAACCTGTGTCACACCAAGATCAGAAGGGGAGCCACCACTACCAGCCTAACCACTACCAGCATGCGCAGGCATATGAGTGCTAAACACCCGACTCAGTGGAACCAAGGCCGTTCACCTCCTGCGGGTCACACCACTGCCCCTTCCCCTGTGCCCAGGACCCCGGCACGAGCGCCTCCCGCGCCCTACAACCACCCATTCACCTGCACGATCCTCCACAACCTCCACCAATTTGTCCCAGCGCAGCGTTCAGCTGTCTTTGCAGCAGACATTTGAGCGCAAGCGCAAATACAATTCCAGCCACCCACATGCCCAAGCCCTAAACGTCCACATCTCCAAATTGTTGAGCCTGGAGATACTGCCCTATAGACTGGTAGAGACTGAGGCTTTCTGCAACCTGATGGCGGTGGCTGTCCCTCAGTACTTGGTCCCCAGCCGCCACTATTTTTCCCAATGTGCCGTGCCAGCCCTACACCAGCACGTGTCAGAGAACATCATCCGTGCCCTGACCAACTCAGTTAGTGATGAGGTCCACCTAACCACGGACACGTGGACAAGTGCTGGCGGGCAGGGACACTATATCTCCCTGATGGCACATTGGGTTAACTTGGTAGAGGCTGGGATCGAGTCTGACCCTGGGGCCACTCATGTAATGCCCACACCAAGGATTGCGGGGCCTACCTCGGTCACGGTTTCTCAGACTTATTATGCCTCTTCCTCCAACCCCTCCTCCTCCTCCTCCTCTTTGCACAGAAATGCTGAGCCAACAGGCAATGTTTCTGAGGGCCAACTGGCACTCTATACAAACAATGTTTATGGAGGGCCACATACAGTCCCTCTCTCCAATAAATTTTTTAGTAGCGTCATATACAGACACTCAAAAAAAAACGAAGGGAGTGTCTCCCCGTCTGCCATTATGTTCAGTCAGGCTGTCCGTAGGTACACCACCTCTGTCGTCCGCAGAAACGGCCACTATGAGGAAGGCCACGGCAAGAACATCCCCTTTTCAATTGAAAACAAGTGGAGGAAGGTGAATCCACTTTGGCAGTGGATTCACCTTCCCCTTTATCATTGCCATACAACAGTTAGTGAAAAAGTAATTGGCAATGATGAAGAAAATGTAACGGTGCAGTGGACCGTCTGTGAAGCAAACCTATATATTCCCACCATGCCAGCCAGTGGCGTAGCTATAGGGGAAGCAGGGGAAGCGACTGCTTCGGGGTCCGAGCTCAGCAGGGGCCCGGGAGAAGTAGCAGGTATGTGGCAAATCAGCAGGGTAATATTTCTATTTCTCTCTCTTTCCAGGGGTGAGGTGGGATCGTAACGCTGCGCATTGAAACAAGAGGATGGGGATAGAGGGATTCTCCTACCTCTCCTCTGCGCTGCTGCACTGTGTAATCTGATTGGTGGAGGAGCAGTGAGAGGAAGCTGCTGCTCCACCAATCTTTTCAAGTAATACTTCAGTCACAAACAGGGCCCGCTCCCAGACTTCCAGAAGCACCATGTGGACCCTGCATGTGACCCTCTGCACTCCTGCCTGCCTGTCAGGCTGCCTCTCTTACCTGCCCCTCCATCTCCCTTGTAGTGCCAGCTGGCCTCCTGCTCTGGCTGTAACAGACATCCAGGAAGCAGGAGCAACCCAGAGCAGTGCTGTCTCAGCCATCTGAGCATTGCTGCAGCCTGCCAGCCAATACAGCAGTTCTTCAGATTCACTGTCAGCCTGACCAACAGTGGTAAGTTTGTGCCTCCTGCCCTGTACTGCACCCCCTATGCTGCATTCTGCCCCCTTCCTTGTGTCCCCTATGCTGCACTATGTGTGCCCCCTGCCGTGTACTGTACCCCCTAGGCTGTATTCTGCCCCCTGCCCTGTACTGTACCCCCTATGCTGCACTATGTGTGCCCCCTGCCCTGTACTGTGTCCCCTATGCTGTATTCTGCCCCCTGCCCTGTACTGTGTCCCGTATGCTGCACTATGTGTGCCCCCTGCCCTGTACTGTACCCCCTATGCTGCATTGTGCCCTCTATGCTGTATTATGCGTGCCCCCTGCCCCCTATGCTGGATTTTGCCCCCTGCCCTGTACTGTGCCCCCATGCTACACAGTGTGTGCCTCCTGCCCTGTACTGTACCCCCTATAATGCACTGTGCCCCTATTCTGCACTGTGTGTGTCCCCTGCCTTGTACTGTGCCCCCTATGCTGCACTGTGTGTGCCCCCTGCACTGCACTGTGTGTGCCCCTACCTTGTACTGTGTCCCCTATGCTGCACTATGTGTGCCCCCTGCCCTGTACTCCCTGTGCTGTATTGTTCCCACTATGCTGCCCTGTACCCCATGCTGTATTTTTCCCCCTGCCCTGTACTGTGCCCCCATGCCACACAGTTTGTGCCTCCTATCCTGTACTGTACTCCTTGCCCTGTACTGTGCCCTGTATGCTGCCATGTGCCTCATATGCTGTACTGTGCATGTCCCCCCCCAGCCTGTACTGTGTGCCCCTGCACTGTACTGTACCCCCTATGCTGTATCTGGCCCCCTGCTTTGTACTGTGCCCCCCATGCTGCACAGTGTGTGCCTCCTATCCTGTACTGTACTCCTTGCCCTGTACTGTGCCTTGTATGCTGCCATGTACCCCATATGCTGTCCTGTGCACGCCCTCCTGGCCTGTACTGTGTGCCCTGCACTGTACTGTACCCCCTATGCTGTATTTTGCCCTCTGCCCTGTACTGTGCCCCCCATTCTGCACTGTGTGCCCCCTGACCTGTACTGTACCCCCTGTGCTGTATTTTTCCCCCTGCCCTGTACTGTGTCCCCCATGCTACACAGTGTGTGCCTCCTGCCCTCTACTGTACTGTGTGCCCGCTATGCTGTCCTGTGGCCCTGCCTTGTACTGTGCCCCCCATGCTGCACTGTGTGTGCCCCCTGCCCTGTGAACTCTCCCTTATATATGCACATACAGGATGCCAGGATAGTCATTAAGGGGGGGCACCATACAAAATTTTGCTGTGGGGCCCAGTCAGTTCTAGCTACGCCCCTGATGCCAGCCATGAGTTGTACATAAACTAATAACAGGAAAAAGAAAAAAAAATTTTTGCAGGAGGGTCAACTACAGACACTCCAAAACAATTTTTTAGGAGGGTCAACTTCGGACACTCCAAAACAAATTTTTGGGAGGCTCACCTACAGACATTTGACTGTAATCTCAGTCTGACGAAGGCATTGGTGGTGTCACTGCCATGCTGTGTCAGACTAAATTTTTGGGTGCTTCACCTGCCACCTGAGTCTAACTTGGTCACTATGGGTTCACCGCCATGCTGTGTCAGGCTACATTTTTGGGTGGTTCACCTGCTACCTCAATCTAACTTGGTCACTTGTTGGTGTCACTACGCTGTCACCATGCTGTGTCAGGCTTATGCCTGCGTCGTGGGGCGGAGGATAGCACAGCAGTGCCAGCATGAGCAGTGGTGTCACCTGCAGGCGGTGATGGACCTTCGTTGCACCTAGTTGGGTGCTTTCCTAACATGTGCCAGCACATGTGCCTTGCCCATCTTGGTCTGGGTCAGCACAATTGCCTTGAGGGTCACCACCAGGCTGTTGGCCAAAATGTGGGGTAATGGTACGATTAGGCAGCCTCAGAGGCATCCATGCATGCTGCCACTGCTGTTTCCTGTCCATTTCCCTGGTGTTTCCATCATTTTCTGAGGTTTCCAGGTTTTCACCCAGCCTTCCCTAGGCAGAGCCCCGGTCCCCTGCAAAAAATGCTTGAGTCTCCCATTGACTTCAATGGGGTTCGTTATTCGAAACGAGCACCCGAGCATCTGGAAAAATTCGATTCGAATAACGAGCACCCGAGCATTTTAGTACTCACTCATCTCTAGTCACCATCACTAGTGGGGTACCACAGGGGTCAGTATTAGGCCCTATTCTCTTCAATATATTTATTAATGATCTTGTGGAAGGCTTGGACAGTAAAATATCAATATCAAGGTTATGCACATGGGAAGGAATAATGCAAGTTACCCATACATACTAAATGGTAAAACACTGGGTGACACGGAAAAGCACTTAGAAATTTTAATGGGCAGTAAACTAAGCTGCAGAAACCAGTATCAGACAGCTGCTGTCAAAGCCAGTAAGAAAATGGGTTGCATAAAAAAGGGCATAGATGCCCGTGATGAGAACATAGTCCTGCCACTTCACAAATCACTAGTCAGACCACACATGGAGTATTGTGTACAGTTCTGGGCTCCTGTGAACAAGGCAGACATAGCAGAGCTGGAGAGGGTTCAGAGGAGGACAAGTAAAGTAATAACTGGAATGGGTGGACTACAGTACCCAGAAAGATTATCAAAATTAGGGTTATTTACTTTAGAAAAAAGACGACTGAGGGAGGATCTAATAACTATGTATAAATATATCAGGGGTCAGTACAGAGATCTCTCCCATGATCTATTTATCCCCAGGACTATGACCGTGATCAGGGTCGGACTGGAGTACCTAGGGCCCACCAGAGGAAATAATTCTTGGGGCCCACCATAAAGAAATATCTGTGTTTGTTATCCCTGTACTGTGACATCACTGTGTTTATTATCCCTGTACGGTGACATCACTGTGTTTATTATCCCTGTACAGTGACATCGCTGTATTATCCCAGTGCAGGAAGAGGTAAGTGGTCTGTGTTTGTTTTCTATTTTTCAGGGTCGTGAATGCAGAGGACTACGTCGGATTCGGTGGACTATGTCGGACCAGCTTTTTTTTTTTTTTTTTTTTTTTTTTTTAATAAAATGGTCAAACAGGGGTCTGGGGGAGTGTTTATTTCAATAAAATGTTTTATACTTGTGTGTGTGAATTTTCTTTACAATACTACAGTTTTAGTAATTATGGCTATCTACAGACGGCCCTGATTACTAATACTGGGCTTAGAGCTTGCCGGTATAGCAGGCCAGCACTAACCCCAACATCTATTACCTCGGCACCCACCGCCACCAGGGGTGCCGGGAAGAGCCGGGTACCCGCAGGACCGGACCTTCTAAATTGAGGGTCTGGCTCTGGGGCGGCTGCAGGATGGTACCATTAGGCTGGGAAGGGCCAATAACCGTGTCCCTTCCCACCCTGGTAGTGCCAGGCTGCCGCTGCTGGTTTCTATCTGGCTGGCGAAGGAAAAAAGGGGGGGACCCCACGCCATTTTTTTACAAAAATAAATAATTTTTAAAAAATGGCGTGGGGTCCCCCCCTTTTTTCCTTCGCCAGCCAGATACAACCAGCAGCGGCAGCCTGGCACTACCAGGGTGGGAAGGGACACATGCATTCACGACCCTGAAAAATAGAAAACAAAAACACAAACACAGACCACTTTACCTCTTCCTGCACTGGGATAATACACACAGCGATGTCACTGTACAGGGATAATAAACACAGTGATGTCACAGTAC
The DNA here is from genome assembly GCA_900303285.1 of Rhinella marina. Lineage (NCBI taxonomy): Eukaryota > Metazoa > Chordata > Amphibia > Anura > Bufonidae > Rhinella > Rhinella marina. The sequence goes on along the minus strand of ONZH01004610.1, from coordinate 53,252 downwards.
AGAGATAATAAACACAGTGATGTCACCGTACAGGGATAACAAACACAGTGATGTCACAGTACAGGGATAATAAACACAGTGATGTCAAAGTCCAGGGATAATAAACACAGTGATGTCACCATACAGGGATAATAAACACAGTATTGTCACAGTACAGGGATAACAAACACAGTGATGTCACAGTACAGGGATAATAAATGCCGTGGTGTCACAGTACAGGGATAATAAACACAGTGATGTCACAGTACAGAGATAATAAACACAGTGATGTCACAGTACAGAGATAACAAACACAGTGATGTCACAGTACAAGGATAACAAACACAGTGATGTCACCGTACAGGGATAATAAACACAGCGATGTCACAGGACAGGGATAATAAACACAGTGATGTCACAGTACAGGAATAATAAACACAGTGATGTCACAGTACAGAGATAATAAACACAGTGATGTCACTGTACAGAGATAATAAACACAGCGATGTCACCGAACAGAGATAATAAACACAGTGATGTCACAGTACAGAAATAATAAACACAGTGATGTCACAGTACAGGGATAATAAACAGTGATGTCACAGTCCAGGAATAATAAACACAGTGATGTCACAGTCCAGGGATAACAAACACAGTGATGTCACAATCCAGGGATAATAAACACAGTGATGTCACAGTACAGGGATAATAAACAGTAATGTCACAGTCCAGGAATAATAAACACAGTGATGTCACAATCCAGGGATAATAAACACAGTGATGTCACAGTCTAGGAATAATAAACACAGTGATGTCACAGTCCAGGGATAATAAACACAGTGATGTCACAGTCCAGGGATAATAAACACAGTGATGTCACAGTACAGGATAACAAACACAGTGATGTCACAGTACAGGGATAATAAACACAGTGATGTCACAGTACAGGGATAATAAACACAGTGATGTCACAGTACAGAGATAATAAACACAGTGATGTCACAGTACAGGGATAACAAACACAGTGATGTCACCGTACAGGGATAATAAACACAGCGATGTCACAGGACAGGGATAATAAACACAGTGATATCACAGTACAGGGATAATAAACACAGTGATGTCACTGTACAGATATAATAAACACAGTGATGTCACTGTACAGAGATAATAAACACAGCGATGTCACCGAACAGAGATAATAAACACAGTGATGTCACAGTACAGAAATAATAAACACAGTGATGTCACAGTACAGGGATAATAAACAGTGATGTCACAGTCCAGGAATAATAAACACAGTGATGTCACAGTCCAGGGATAACAAACACAGTGATGTCACAATCCAGGGATAATAAACACAGTGATGTCACAGTACAGGGATAATAAACAGTAATGTCACAGTCCAGGAATAATAAACACAGTGATATCACAGTCAAGGGATAATAAACACAGTGATGTCACAGTCAAGGGATAATAAACACAGTGTACAGAAAATTTAAAAAAAAAAATTATACTTACCTTTTTCATAGCAGCAGGGCCAGCATCATCAGAGCAGGAGATCTTCTGCTCATGTCTGAAGGGGGCGGGGCCTATGCTGCCGTCCGGCCCCGCCCCCCGCCGAGACCTGAGGCATGCCTGGGAGGTACGGAGAGCTGCAGGGGGGACAGGAGGGAGGATGGAAGAAGCAGACAGCTGATTTCGGCTGTCTGCTCCTTCCTGCAACAGGCAACTGTCTCTACGTCCTATGGACGCAGAGACAGCTGCCAGAGGCTGGATCCGGGACGGCACCAGGGGCGTGGGGCCCCCCCTGAAATCATTGGAGCCGGGGCCTGGAGCAGTAGCTCCAAATGCTCCAATGATAATCCGGCCCTGACTATAGGTTCCTGGCTTGGGGCCTACCGGAGGATCCTCCGGTCCTCTGGTAGGCTAGTCCGACACTGACTGTGATGAGGGGACAACCTCTGCATCTGGAGGAAAGAAGGTTTGTACACAAACATAGAAGAGGATTCTTTACGGTAAGAACAGTAAGACTATGGAACTCTCTGCTTGAGGAGGTGGTGATGGTGAGTTCACTAAAAGAATTCAAGAAGGGCCTGGATGTATTTCTGGAGTGTAATAATATTACAGGCTATAGCTACTAGAGTTAGGTCGTTGATCCAGGGAGTTATTCTGATTGATTAGATTCAGGAATGCATTTTTTTCCGCTAAAGTGAGGAAAATTGGTTTCTGCCTCACAGGTTTTTTTTTTTTTTCCTTCTTATGGATCAACTTGCAGGATAAAAGGCTGAAACTGGATGGACAGATAAACTATATTACTATGTTACCCCCAAAAAAATAGTGCAACAAGGACAGATGCACCCAAATTTAATAGTGCCAGATACATCATGCTCTCTATAGTTTGCCATATGGTTATAGTACACCATATAGTGACAGATTTTGTACCTCACTAAGAAATAGTGTCCTACATAGTAAAAATGTCCCTTTTGTGCTCCTAAAAGGTAATAATGCTGACTAGTGTTGAGCGAACCCGAACTGTAAAGTTCGGCTTCGTACCGAACTTTGCGAGTTCGGACACCCAGACCCGAACCCGAACTTTGAAGAAAAAGTCGGGGTTCGAGTTCGGGTTCGGGCATTTAATAAAGCTTGTTGAAAGGCTGCAGGGCAGACAATCAACAAGCTTTTAAGCTGTGGGCACTTAGAAGCCATCACAGCCATGCCTAGTAATGGCTTGTCTGTGATTGGCCGGTGCATCATGTGACCCAGCTTCTATATAAGCTGGATCACATGTAGCACTGCCCATCAGCTCTGAGAAGTGCAGGGACAGGAAGCAGGCAGCTGAAGTGAGGGAAAGTGTTAGGAATCTGGCTATTTATTCTGTGGGTGACCTACAGTATATATCATAGGCGGATTATAATGAGGGCAATCTAGGCAACCGCCCGGGGCCCAGCCTCCTGGGGGGGCACAGGCCGGATTTCCCCCATTATAATCACATTAGGAGCAGTGGCGTACCACCCATATAGGCAGACCACGCCACTGCTATGGGGCCTGCGGCACAGGGGGGCCCGGAGCACACGGGAGGCCCCGCCCCCTACTCTGCATCATTAAGATGCGTCCCGTCCCTGCGCTCCGGGCCTCTCGTAGCCTGCTCACCGCTGCAACTTTTAGGCCCCCATAACGTACTGAGAGCGCTCCTGTGCGCTCCCAGCTGGCCCCACCTCCTCCCTCATGCTGCGCTGCTGGTCCTGGACAGGGAAGGACCTGTGCAGCGCGGCAAGAGGGGAGAGAAGAAGACCAAGGCCCAGCCCCCTCCAGAGTGGCGTCAGGATAAGGGACAAGTAAAAGTAAGTATTTGTGTTTCATGTATGTATGTATGTGCGTGTATGTATGTGTGTGGGTATATGTATGTATGTATGTGTATGTATATGTATGTGTGTGGGTATATGCATACACTGTACATACTGTATATTGTACAGTGTGGCGCAGGGGTTATATTGTCCGGCATGGTGTAACAGCCATGCATTTCTTGTACAGTATATATTATAATCCCTGTACCATGCTATACAATGTACAGTATAATCCATACACTATACTGTATAATACACAGTATAATCCATACACCATGTTGTATAGTATGCAGTATAATCCGTACACCATGCTGTATAGTATACAGTATAATCCGTACACCATGCTGTATAGTATACAGTATAATCCGTACACCATGCTGTATAATATACAGTAGAATCCGTACACCATGCTGTATAATATACAGTAAAATCTGTACTCCATGCTGTATAATATACAGTAGAATCCGTACTCCATGCCGTATAATATACAGTATAATCCGTACACCATGCTATACAATGTACAGTATAATCCGTACACCATGCTGTATAATATACAGTAGAATCCGTACTCCATGCCGTATAATATACAGTATAATCCGTACACCATGCTGTATAATATACAGTATAATCCCTACACCATGCCGTATAATATACAGTATAATCTGTACACCATGCCGTATAATATACAGTATAATCCGTACACCATGCTGAATAGTATACATTCAACTCACAGAAGCTGGTCAATAGGACACCAGCGCGTCTATTACTGCACACAGAAGATGGATCAGCAATACTATTGTCTCACAGAAAAGCCATCTCTTAAAATATAACTTTTATTGGTATATAAATGTTAAAAACATGCCCAGAAAAAGCGCAAAACAACAAGAAAAACTAATCAGGCAGACTCAAATCCGTGGTAGGAGAGATCTTGTGCCGTATAAAATAGATGTAATGAAAAGAGGGCTATCCCTGTTGATTGCCCTAGGCTCCAAGACCCTGCCTACAAACGGAATAGCCGCCCCGATAGGGGCGATCCCGTGTCTCGTGCCTCCTATTGTCCCTTTCAAGGCCCTGAGACAGCAGAAACCATCACCAGGCTATAACTGATCATGCCACACCACTCTGACTAAACAAGAATAGTCTAAAAAAATTATTATATACAAATATACATGTATCAGGATATCAGCAGTATTATGACGTGCTGTAGTTAGAACAATGGTCACCTTGACGTGAAGTTGTACTGTTGACACCCAATCACGTCTAATAAGGCTAGAAAATGACAAATTATGTCACACTCAGCAATAATCGATATAAATTGTAAAGCTATCTATTTTAAAGGTGTCCCAACGCGTTTCAACGTTGTTATTGGGCTCCTCAGGGGACAAAACCCATGGAGAAATAAATTTCCCCAACATGTAGCTATTAGACCCAGTTCACATTACAAACTCGATGGTTCAATGGATGTTGGGATTGGTAATCAGCAAGATGCCGATCCCAGTTTAAAAAAACTGCTGATAAACATATTTGTAATAACGATACATTCATGTTATCACCTCAGAAAGGGAGATTAACAGGAAACATCGCTACTAATTCAAAACAATATCTCTGTTAGGCTTCGCAAAGTGCTGAACACTAGAAGCTCATTGGCTTGATAAACTAATGTAGATGCCCTAATTCACTGTGGCATAAAATGAGCATAAATAACTTGCAAAGAGATAAGTTACTCTGTTATAAATAGGTACACCCTGACATAGAGTAACCTAATACTTGCGTGCCCACGTAGTTGTATGCGAGTATTGGTCATACATCTCTCGCTGGAAGTGCATACTGCGATATTTCTTCCATCCCTATGATGTAAAGGGAGGCAGAACCAGCGTTAACGTTCTCGGTCTGGTTGAACGGGCGTCCCACGTGGTGATCACAGGATACAAGCACACAGAAGGCGTGCGCTTCCGGTCTAATATCCCTCATATGTCACATGACCATTGTGGGAGTAGCCTCATTAGTCACATGATCGGACCTACGTTATGGAGAAAAAAGATGACCTGAGAATGAACCCTGCATGTTTAGGTCTGAGTATATTTGTAGTAAAGAAAAAAGGGCTGTAGCCCGGTTTCCCTGTTTCACTCTTTTCCCGAATATTATTTTTTGTATACACATACCTATCTACATATTTATAATTAAAAGAACAAGTTCAGACTGTTTATTCATTTATGGATATTAGATAGGTCCGAACTCATAGTTCAGACCACGGATAACGTGGCTGACACCTCCACTGAACTACGATGAAGTCCACTTAAATAAAACATGCAAATTCAAAAGCCTCATTAAGGCCATTAGGTGTCAAGGTATTCAAAGAGTAAATCCACTTGCACTCCTTTTGTTTCAGAATTTTATCTATGTCACCACCTCTTATAGAATATGTTATCGTTTCAATCACACTGAAGCTGATTGAATTTGGGTCATTGTCATGATGGCTTTTGATATGCCTAGCCAACGGTTTGTCTCGCTCATTTCTGATGTCTCCTATGTGTTCAAGAATGCGCTTTTTGAAAACCCTACATGTCTTCCCGACATATTTCTGTCCACATACACATCTGGCCATATATACAACACCCTTGGTGTTACAGTTGGCAAAACTTCTACAGGTAAAAACCTTTAAATCTGTACTATCTGTGAACGTTCTCCCTGTTCTAATATATTTACAGGCCCTACAGTGGCCGCATTTAAACGTACCTGTACTTCTGTTTTGGAGCCAAGTATTATTTTGTTGTAGCGGCTCAAAATGACTGTGTACCAAGGTGTCACATATACTGCACCCCTTTCTAAAAGTAATCGAGGGGAAGTCTGGCAGGACCCCGCTGATATCTGGATCAGACTTCAGTAGCGGCCAGTAGCGGTCTAAGATGTTCCTTACTGCTCTTACCCCAGAATCGTAGGTACCAATAAGCCTCAGAGTATTCTGCGAGGATTTCTGATGTAATTGTAAAAGGGATGACCACTCCAAAGTTCTCGCAAAGTGCCAGGCCTCTTGTAAAGGTTGTGACGGATATCCCCTCTGTTTGAATCGTTCAAATAGATTTTTAGCCTCTTCATCGAAGTCCTTAAGGTAAGAGCAGTTACGGCGGACTCTCAAATATTGCCCTTTGGGTATCCCTCGTTTTAGAGGGAGAGGATGATGGCTATCCCATCGTAGAAGACTATTAGTAGATGTCTTCTTGCGATGCAGAGTTGTTTCAATCTGACCATCTTTTCCTCTTTTTATTAAAACATCCAAGAAGGCAATTGAGTCTCTTTTAAATTCAGATGTGAAATGTAAGCCGATTAAGTCTGCTCATGAATTCAATAAATTTAGATTCTGTGCCTGTCCACAGGATGAAAATATCGTCGATAAATCTGGCCCACAGTAAAATGGAGTCCATCCATTCTGTAAATGACTCTGAGAAGAAAATCGTGTCCTCCCACCAGCCCAGGAGCAAATTAGCGTAAGTGGGCGCACACGGGCTCCCCATCGCCGTGCCCCTGAGCTGGTGGAAGAAACGAGACCCAAACACAAAATAGTTACGCGTAAGAATGAATTGAAGCAGATTTATCACAAACTGGTTGTGTGCCCGCAATTCCATTCTTCTACTGTCCAAATAAAACTTGACTGCCGCTAGACCCTTGTTATGTGGAATAGACGTGTAGAGAGCCTTCACGTCTATGGAGGCAAATACAGTAGATGAATCAATGGTCAGACCTTCCAGACGTTTCAGAAGGTCAGTGGTATCCCGTAAGTATGATGGCAAAGCTACAACAAAGGGGAGTAAAATAACATCGATATATGTACCAGCAGTGTGAGTCAAACTGCCTATGCCCGAAACTATCGGGCGTCCCTTTAAGGGGTTAACCCCCTTGTGTACCTTTGGCAAGGCATAAAAGGTGGCAACTTTAGGATGCGAAGGCATGAGGTACTTCATCTCATTATGGTCAATCAAGCGTTCATCTAAGGCTACCCTTAAAAGTTCAACTAATTCCTCAGAAAACTTCGGAGTGGGGTCCTCCTTTAGATTTTGATAGTGGGATCGATCGGACAAGAGTGACCAACACATCTCCTTATATTGATCATGATTTAGGATCACTATGTTGCCACCCTTGTCCGCAGGCTTCACTATCAAATTGTTGTTAGTATTGAGAGATTGGAGGCCCCTTATCTCCTCTCGGGAATCGTTTCTATATTTCTCTTGAATGTCAACCTTCTCAAATTTCGTAATAACTGACTTAAGAAAAAAGTCTATATGAAAATCTCCTCCCATTTTAGGAGGGGTCCTTGTGCTTTTATTTCTGAGATTAGTAAAGGGGCCTTGTCCTCTTGGTCTCTCGTTGTCATCTAAAAGGGACATAAGGGTCTCTAAACCCTCTAGATGCCCCCTCTCTAATCCCATCTCCAAACATTTTTTCTCATCAGCTTGTGCCATCACTTTATGCCATCTTATCTTATGAATGAATAAATTGATATCCTTTATCCAGTTGAACCGATTAAAATGGTTCACAGGTACAAAGGAAAGTCCCTTCTGGAGGATTGATATTTCTGAGTCCATCAGAACAAACCCTGATAGATTTAGGATTTGCAGGCTATCATTTATGTTCTCCTTCATTTTTTGTGTATTTGTGAATTTGAGGTTGGTGCCCGGTCCCTCAGTGAGTAGGTCATTTGTGGTGTTGGGGTCCCTAAAAAAGGAGGGGTAGTTCCCAGTACATTGCTGGATATCTCTAGATTTTGTGCAGACATAAATAAAGGTCCAGATGATCCAGAAAGTAACCGATCGGTTTGTCTGTCCAATCGAGGCTGAACAGTTTGTGATTCCTATTGTTGGGGGGGATATGGGTACGGTTTATTGCTGTCTCTATACTGTGTAGAGGAATTGTAATATCTAGATCTACTTTTACCTCTTCCTCTACCCCTAGTCCTTCCGCGTCCCCTCCCTGTATTGAACCTTTGTTGCTGTTCCTGATCAGAACCCTCTGTCTCCGATAATGAACTTTCTGTAACCGAATCACTTCGCCCCGTGTTTAATGCGCTATATGCTGTTCTATTGCGAAACTCGGACAGATCTTTCACGAACTGTCGGTGTTTGCGTTCAATAAGGAGAGCCTTAAAGCTTTCAATGTTAACCTGAAGCTCCTCCTCTCTCTTATTGAAGTCTGTATGGTCTTTAAACTTTAAACCTGTTTGGATCAGCTCTTCTAAGTCCTTCTCAATTTTGTTAAAATTGGCGTTCTCTTGTTCAGCCAACAGGCTCATCAGACGGATGGAACTATCTGTTAGTTCGTTATCCCATTTATCTATAAACTCAGAGGTGAGGGCCCTCTTAGCAGGCTGTATTGTTATCCTTAACCCCTTAGGTACAATTCTGTGTTTAATATAGTTATTTAGGGACTGAACCTCCCACCACGATTTAAGATGTTCTTTTTGTAGATTATATAACTCTTTAAATACCGTTTTGATGGATAACACTTTCACATATGATAATGTGATTTCTTTGTCAGAGAATACTTCACTGACTTCCAATAACCATTTATCTTTAGTACAATATGCATTTAGGAAGCTAGCCATGCTGCAATGTCACCATGCAAATATGAAATTCAGACAACTCACAGAAGCTGGTCAATAGGACACCAGCGCGTCTATTAATGCACACAGAAGATGGATCAGCAATACTATTGTCTCACAGAAAAGCCATCTCTTAAAATATAACTTTTATTGGTATATAAATGTTAAAAAAATGCCCAGAAAAAGTGCAAAACAACAAGAAAAACTAATCAGGCAGACTCAAATCCGTGGTAGGAGAGATCTTGTGCCGTATAAAATAGATGTAATGAAAAGAGGGCTATCCCTGTTGATTGCCCTAGGCTCCAAGACCCTGCCTACAAACGGAATAGCCGCCCCGATAGGGGCGATCCCGTGTCTCGTGCCTCCTATTGTCCCTTTCAAGGCCCTGAGACAGCGGAAACCATCACCAGGCTATAACTGATCATGCCACACCACTCTAACTGACTAAACAAGAAGAATAGTCTAAAAAAATTATTATATACAAATATACATGTATCAGGATATCAGCAGTATTATGACGTGCTGTAGTTAGAACAATGGTCACCTTGACGTGAAGTTGTACTGTTGACACCCAATCACGTCTAATAAGGCTAGAAAATGACAAATTATGTCACACTCAGCAATAATCGATATAAATTGTAAAGCTATCTATTTTAAAGGTGTCCCAACGCGTTTCAACGTTGTTATTGGGCTCCTCAGGGGACAAAACCCATGGAGAAATGAATTTCCCCAACATGTAGCTATTAGACCCAGTTCACATTACAAACTCGATGGTTCAATGGATGTTGGGATCGGTAATCAAATATGTTTATCACCTCAGAAAGGGAGATTAACAGGAAACATCGCTACTAATTCAAAACAATATCTCTGTTAGGCATCGCAAAGTGCTGAACACTAGAAGCTCATTGGCTTGATAAACTAATGTAGATGCCCTAATTCACTGTGGCATAAAATGAGCATAAATAACTTGCAAAGAGATAAGTTACTCTGTTATAAATAGGTACACCCTGACATAGAGTAACCTAATACTTGCGTGCCCACGTAGTTGTATGCGAGTATTGGTCATACATCCCTCGCTGGAAGTGCATACTGCGATATTTCTTCCATCCCATGAATAGTATACATTATAATACGTACACCATGCTGTATAATATACAGTATGATCGGTACTCCATGCTGTATAATATACAGTAGAATCCGTACACCATGCTGTATAATATACAGTATAATCTCTACACCATGCTGTATAATATACAGTATAATCCGTACACCATGCTGTATAATATACAGTATAATCTGTACACCATGCCGTATAATATACAGTATAATCCGTACACCATGCTGTATAGTATACAGTATAATCCGTACACCATGCTGTATAATATACAGTATAATCCGTACACCATGCTGTATAATATACCGTATAATCCATACACGATGCTGTATAGTATACAGTATAATCCGTACACCATGCTTTATAGTATACAGTATAATCCGTACACCATGTTGTATAATATACAGTATAATCCATACACGATGCTGTATAGTATACAGTATAATCCGTACACCATGCTGTATAGTATACAGCATAATACAGGCCCCTGACCCCCTAATACTGGCCCTGCCTGACCCCTAACCCTAGTACTGGCCCCTGACCCCTACTCTGTTACTGACCTCTAACCCTGATACTGGCCCCTGATCCCCTAGTATCGACCTCAAATACTGGCCCTGTCTCACCCCCAAAATACTGGCCCTGTCTCACCCCCCCCCCTTTTACTGGCCCTGTCCTATCCCTAACCCTAGTACTGACCCCTACCCTGGTACTGACCTCTAACCCTGGACCCCCTAACCCTAATACTGAACTCGGTTCTGGTGCTGTATTTATGTAGAGAACTTGGTTCTGGTGCTGTATTTATGTAGAGAACTTGGTTCTGGTGATGTATTTATGTAGAGAAACTTGGTTCTGGTGATGTATTTATGTAGAGAACTTGGTTCTGGTGATGTATTTATGTAGAGAACTTTGTTCTGGTGCTGTATTTATGTAGAGAACTTGGTTCTGGTGCTGTATTTATGTACAGAACCTGGTTCTGGTGCTGTATTTATGTAGAGAACTTGGTTCTGGTGATGTATTTATATAGAGAACTTGGTTCTGGTGCTGTATTTATGTAGAGAACTTGGTTCTGGTGCTGTATTTATGTAGAGAATTTGGTTCTGGTGATGTATTTATGTAGATAACTTGGTTCTGGTGCTGTATTTATGTAGAGAACTTGGTTCTGGTGATGTATTTATGTAGATAACTTGGTTCTGGTGCTGTATTTATGTAGAGAACTAGGTTCTGGTGCTGTATTTATGTAGAGAACTTGGTTCTGGTGCTGTATTTATGTAGAGAACTTGGTTCTGGTGCTGTATTTATGTAGAGAACTAGGTTCTGGTGATGTATTTATGTAGAGAACTAGGTTCTGGTGATGTATTTATGTAGAGAACTTGGTCCTGGTGCTGTATTTATGTAGAGAACTTGGTTCGGGTGATGTATTTATGTAGAGAACTTGGTTCTGGTGCTGTATTTATGTAGAGAACTTGGTTCTGGTGCTGTATTTATGTAGAGAACTTGGTTCTGGTGCTGTATCTTTGTAGAGAACTTGGTTCTGGTGCTGTATTTGACTTATGGGTTTGGTTTGGTGCTGTGTGTATGTAGTGATCTTGGTTCTTGCTCTATATTTGTGTGTTAAACAGACATCTGATGCTATACGTCTAATACTATCCGTTCACATTTGCGTTTGGGTCACAGATTCTGTTAAAAAGAACGGACAGAAAAGTTCTGCATGCATCATTTAAGCAGCATATGGTTATATGTTTCCAGCAAGGCCTTATGCTGTGTTTTTACCATATTGAGGCAGCATAAGGCCTTGCTGGGTAACCTATTTAACCCTATGCTGCATCAATAACTAATATAGCCTAGGGGCTATCTTTAGATACAAGCAGCATAAGGTTAAAAGGCTACTCACCAAGGCCTTTTGCTGCCTCAATATGGTAAAAACACATCATAAGGCCTTGCTGGGTAACCATTTTAACCCAATCCTGCTTGTATGTAAAGATAGCCCTTAGGCTATATTAGTCATTGATGCAGCATAGGGTTAAATAGGTTACCCAGCGAGGCCTTATGCTGAGTTTTTACCATTTTTTTTTAAGGAGGCAAAATGCGTGTGGGGGCGGGGCAGGGGTGGAGCATGTGGGGGCAGAGCAGGGGTGGAGCGTGTGGGGGAGGAGCAGGGGTGGAGCGTGTGGGGGGCGGGGCAGGGGCCCATGCATTATAAACTGCCCAGGGCCCATGGGATCCTTAATCCACCCCTGGTATATATAGTGACTTTTTGTGGGTGCAATGCATCATCTTTGTACCCCTGACACAAAAATATAATAGTTAATCCGTCTGTTAATCCGGTGGGTGACATATTCACGTTTTTGCTAAAACATACAGTTGTACTGCAGACATGACAGGGAAATTAATACAGTTAATCTGCCTGCTATTTCGGTTGGTGACATATTCACGTTTTTGCAAATAGATTACACCGGTACCGCATACGTGACAGGGAAATAAATACAGTTAATCCGTCTGCTAGTCCAGCAGGTGACATATTCATGTTTTTGCTAAGACATACAGCTGTACTGCATACGTGACAGGGAAATAAATAAAGTTAATCCATCTGCTAATCCGGCAGGTGACATATTCACATTTTTCCAAAGACATACAGCTGTAATGCATACATGACAGGGAAATTAATACAGTCAATCCGTCTGTTAATCCGACAGGTGACATATTCACGTTTTTGCTAAGACATACAGCTTGACTGACTACGTGACAGGGAAATAAATACAGTTAATCCGTCTGCTAATCCAGCAGGTAACATATTCACATTTTTGCTAAGACATAGTTGTACTGCATACGTGACAGGGAAATTAATACAGTTAATCCGTCTGTTAATCCGGCAGGTGACATATTCACATTTTTGCTAAGACATACAGTTGTACTGCATACATGACAGGGAAATTAATATTCATGTTTTTGCAAACAGATTACACCGGTACTGCATACGTGACAGGGAAATACAGTTAATCCGTCTGCTAATCCGGCAGGTGACATATTCAAATTTTTGCTAAGACAAACAGTTGTACTGCATACGTGACAGGGAAATAAATACAGTTAATCCGTCTGCTCTTCCGGCAGGTGACATATTCACATTTTTGCTAAGACATACAGTTGTACTGCATACGTGACAGGGAAATTAATACAGTTAATTCGTCTGCTAGTCCGGTTGGTGACATATTCACGTTTTTACAAACAGATTACATCGGTACTGCATACGTGACAGGGAAATACCTGTCACGTATGCAGTACAACTGCTAAGACATACAGTTGTACTGCATACGTGACAGGGAAATAAATACAGTTAGTCCGTCTGCTAGTCCGGTTGGTGACATATTCACGTTTTTTAAAACAGATTACACCGGTACTGCATACGTGACAGGGAAATACAGTTAATCCGTCTGCTAATCCGGCAGGTGACATATTCACATTTTTGCTAAGACATACAGTTGTACTGCATACGTGACAGGGAAATTAATACAGTTAATCCGTCTGTTAATCTGGGAGGTGACATATTCATGTTTATGCTAAGACATACAGCTGTATTGCATACGTGACAGGGAAATTAATACAGTTAATCCGTCTGTTAATCCGGCAGATGACATATTCATGTTTTTGGTTAGCGGTACACCTGCACTGCATATGTGACAGATAAATTAATAAAGTTAATCTGTCTGTTAGTTCGGTGGGTGACCTCAAAGAATGAGGAAAGCATAAAATAAGGGATGTGGCCCTGGTCGTGGTGCTGCTGGTACTGGTGGAGGTCCTGTTGCAGGGAGATCTGTGCCAGCTACACGGACAAATAAAACATCTTCCTCAGGTGCACGTAGGCGACAGGACGTTCAGCATCATTTTGTATGCCCGAATACCGGTGTCCAAATGGTGAGGCCAGAACAAGTAGAGGCAGTAGTAGATTGGATGGCTGACAGTGCCTCCAGTTCCTTCACATTGTCTCCCACCCGGTCCCCTGCTGAAATTGCAGAATTGGCACCTGCAGCCCATGGGCATTTGTCTTTCACCCCACCCCCTTGCAAATCAGCCAAGCAGTCTGATCCCCAAGTCATGCAGCAGTCACTGATGCTTTTTGATGACTCTGTTGGTAAGGTTTCCATGGGCCATCCACTTAGCCCTGCCCCAGAAGTGGAAGAGATTGAGTGCACTGATGCCCAACCACTTATGTTTCAGGATGTGGATATGGGAGGACCACCGCAGCACGTCTCTGATGATGACGAAACACAGGTGCCAACTGCTGCGGCTTTCTGCGGTATGCAGACTGGCAAGGAGGGTAGGGGTGACGAGTGGGTGGAAGATGATGTGGAGAATGATGAGGTCCTAGACCCCATATGGAATCAAGGTCATGTGAGTGACTTGTGCATTTCGGAGGAAGAAGTGGTGGTCACACAGCGCCAGCCGCACAGCAAAAGAGGGAGCAGGGTGCAAAAGCAGAGTGGCCGTCCCCTAGCCAGTACACTTGCTACTGCCCACCGCACCCAGGAAATGAGCACTCCAAAGCCAGCTCCAAGGAGTTCCCAGGCGTGGCAATTCTTCAGAAAATGTGCTGATGACAAAACTCGAGTGGTTTGCACGCTTTGCAATCAGAGCTTAAAGCGAGGCACCTGCATGACCAGGCATCTAAATGCAAAGCACGAGCTGCAGTGGAGTACACACCTGAAAAACCACAAAAGATCTCAGGCTCCTCTTGCTCCCTCTTCTGCTGTGGTGTCTGTCTCTTCCTCCTCCTCTGTAGTGACAGTGGCACCTGCCGCCCCGGAAACAGAGGATGTGGCAGCAACACCACCATCTCCACCACCATCACCAAGCATGTCCACACTATCTCATAGAAGCGTTCAGCTGTCCATCCCACAAACACTAGAGAGAAAGAGGAAGTACCCCCCTACCCACCCACGATCCCTGGCCCTGAATGCCAGCATTTTAAAATTCCTGGCCTTTGAAATGCTGTCATTCCGTCTGGTGGAGACAAACACTTTTAAAAACCTTATGACGGTGGCTGTCCCTCGGTACATGGTTCCCAGCCGCCACTATTTTTCCAGGCGAGCCATCCCTGCCCTGCACGAACAAGTAGCGGACAAAATCAGGTGTGCACTGTGCAACGCCATTTGTGGCAAAGTCCACATAACTACTGATACGTGGACCTGTAAACACGGGCAGGGACGTTATATCTCCCTCACTGCACACTGGGTAAATGCAGTGGCGGCTGGGCCGGAGGCGGATAGCAGTTTGGCGCATGTCCTACCGCCACCTTCAGCACCAACTTCAGCACAGCCAGGGGTAAACGACAGCAGGCTGTTTTGAAACTCATCTGTTTGGGGGAAAAACCCCACACCGCGCAGGAGCTGTGGACGGGCATTGAACAACAGACTGATGAGTGGTTGGTGCCACTGAGCTTTAAGCTCGGCCTGGTGGTGTGCGATAATGGACGAAATCTCGTAGCAGCTCTGGGGCTAGCGGGTTTGATGCACATCCCTTGCCTGGCCCATGTGCTGAATTTGGTGGTGCAGAGGTTCCTGAAATATTACCCTGATATCTCAGAGCTGCTGCAGAAAGTGCGGGCCATCTGTGCTCACTTTCGGTGGTCTCACCCAGTTGCTGCTCGCCTATCTGCACTGCAGTGTAACTTCGGCCTTCCCGCTCACCGCCTCATATGCAACGTACCCACCAGGTGGAATTCCACCTTGCACATGCTGGAGAGACTGTGCGAACAGCAGCAGACAATAGTGGAGTTTCAGCTGCAGCATGCACGGGTGAGTTGCTCTGCAGAACAGCACCACTTCACCAACAACGAGTGGGCCTCCATGCGGGACATGTGTACCGTGTTGCGCTGTTTCAAGTACTCCACCAACATGACCAGTGCCGATGACGCAGTTCTCAGCATTACTATCCCACATCTATGTCTCCTTGAAAAAACGCTTCAAATGATGATGGAAGAGGATGTGGCAGAGGAGGAAGAGGAAGAGGGATCATTTTCATGGTTATCAGGCCAGTCTTTCACAAGTGGCTTGGAGGGTGGGTTCCTGCACCAACAGAGGCCAGGTACACAACTAGCCAGGGCACAGTTCTGCAGGATGAGGATGATGATGATGAGGAACAGTGTGTTCACAGCAGGGTAGCACCCAAAGCAGCTCATGGGCATCAATGGAGCGTGGCTGGGGGGAAACAGAGGACACAGACTATACACCTCCCACAGAGGACAGCTTGTCGTTGCCTCAAGGCAGCCTGCACACATGAGCGACTACATGCTGCAATGCCTGCACAACGACCGCCGAGTTGTCCATATTCTAACCAATGCTGATTACTGGGTGGCCACCCTGCTGGATCCCCGCTACAAGGACAACGTGCTGTCCCTAATTCCATAGTGCACATGCCTACACGTACTGACTGATGGGTCTGCCCCATTCAACTTCTGGGTCTCCAAATTGGGAACATGGCCTGAGCTCGCCCTTTATGCCTTGGAGGTGCTGCCCTGCCCTGCGGCAAGTGTATTGTCCGAACGTGTGTTTAGCACGGCGGGGGGTTAATCACAGACAAGCGCAGCCGCCTGTCCACAGCCAATGTGGACAAGCTCACGTTCATTAAAATGAACCAGGCATGGATCCCACGGGACTTGTCCGTACCTTGTGCTGAGTAGACAAGTATACTGGCCGTACCCAGCCATTGTTATACTCCAGGGCACTTTATCTTTGCATACTCTTTTCTATTTCCCTGTTTTGGGGTCTTCCCAAATTTAAAATAAATAAATAGATAAAAAAATAAAATAAAAATAAAAAAACAACAAAAACAGTGTTGGCTACCTCCTCCTCCTCCATCACGGCTTCCACCTACAAACCACACCGCCACGTCCACTGCCTCCTCAACCTCCTACTCCACTTAGACCTCCGTCTCCTACTTCAAGATTATTTTATTATTTTTTATTTTTTTCTATTCTATTTTATTTTAAGTCATTTACCTATCCACATTTGTTTGCAGTGCAACTGTCCTGCTCTTACCCCCATTTTGCAGCCCTCTATCCCTTACTACGACTATTTTGCAGCCATTTTAGTGCACCAAAGTTCAGGTCCCCATTGACTTCAATAGGGTTCAGGTTCGAGTTCGGGTCCCAAACTTCCACGGGTTCGCTCATCCCTAATGCTGACCAAATATAAGAATGCATCTAAATACCTCCCTAAAATTTAATAATGTTTTTACGTGCCCTCAAACAATAATAATGATTCTTAGATCCCCTTAAAATGTATTAATACCCTGTGGTTCCCTACATTTTAGCCTTTATGACACAGAAAAAATAAAGCTTGTACTCACCTCACTATGATCCCCTGATGAGCGCTGCTCCTGTTACAGTCAGTATCCTTATGCAGGTAATGCAGTGCTATACTGTCATTGTGTAGCTTGCAGCAAGACACATACGTCACTGCTTGGTGCTGGTGTACTGTAGGCCATTGAGTACTGCAACAGGGTCTGATTTTGGACCCCACGATGTGAGTGAGCCTAAGCCAAAACAGAATTGTAAATGGATAAGACACCTAATGTTAGATTATGATATGCTTTACATCCCATTGTAGTGAAAAGGACTAAGATTTTAATAGATATTGTTGGTACAATTTCTTTGTTACAAATGGTAAGGCCTTTTAAAAGATAGGATAAATATCTTGCAAATATTGGCACTTATTAAATATCGCTTGGACTTCCCATTTTCTTTCAAAACTGTTTACAATGGACTATATGTAACATTTTCTCTGCCCAAATGGATCTCCATGATATTTTTAGGCTTCTAGGTACCATCAGGTTTCCTTATGTAGTTTTGGATGATAAAATCAGAAGTGGATCATAAAAGGATATAAAGTATACAAGACAGATATATTTCCTTTTTTTTTCATTCAGTCTTGGTTATGACTGTAAAAACGGCATCATGAAACCTGGACTTGTGGTCGTACCATGACTAGTCATTTTCTAATAATGTCAATTATACTGGTACTCTTAAGATAAGAAATTAATGGTAGATTACAATAGGGTATTTTGGGCAGCTGCCTGGTTCTCCTGGGGGTCCATGGCCACCCAAAATGCCCACCAATATACCTGGGCTTCTCTAAAACAAAACATCCAGGGCTAGGCCTAGTGGCGTGGTAATGCCCAGTGCCCGTGTTTGAATACTGTGTTAGGATATGGAAGAATATAGCTCCTGTCCTTGTAATTTAATCTCATAGGCCACAGGCCCCTAGGTCGGATGCCTATGAGGCCATAGAGCGTTGCTGGTGGACTTTATGGCAATCATCTTTGCCGGGAGTCAGGTAGTAACACGATATCATGGCAACTGCCTGCATTGGGATGCTGGAAAGTCAGGCCGCAGGCCGGAAGAGGCCTTCGTCATGCATAGCAGGCAGCAGGATTGAGGGGTTCTTTTGCATATTTTGTCACTACTATCGAGTGCACTACTTAAGTATTTCAAGAGGGCATTTTAAATGCCGGAGGCTCTAAAGGGGAACACTATAGCTACTGAGGGCAATATAAGGGGGTATTATGAGTACTTGGGGCATTACTGGGGCAACATATTATAAATATTGGAGCACTTCAAGGGAAGATTTTAAATACCCAGGGCTCTAAAAGAGGACCTTATGGCTACTGAGGGCACTGCATGAGGATATTATGAATGCTAAAGGCACTACTGGAACAACATATTAGGGGAACATAACTACTGGAGGTGCTACAGGGGGCATTATAGCTACTGGGGGCTATGCAGGGGTTATAAGGACTACATTATTGCTAATATGGCCACTATAAAGGGGCCCTCGTACTACAGCTTTATTTCTACTGGGGGCACTGTATTACACCTTATTACTACTATGGTAGTAGGGGCATTATTAGTGGGCATAATATGGAAGGCACTGCTACTAGTGGGTCACTCTTGGAGATCATTATCACTATTGGGACAATATAGGGGGCACCCTGGAAGAGAATTATTTCTTTGTTGGGACTTTTGGGATCACGATTGATATATGGGGACTATCTGGATAGCACTATTATTTCTGCAGTGTAGTATCTGAGGGCATTGAGGAGCACAGCGGGCCAGTATTGGGAAGGATAACACTGTTAGGGCACCAAGATGGGGTGATGATTGAAAAGTGAGGATGTTAGGATTGTTATGTGACAAAATCTGCAGAGCCGAGATAAAATGAATGTACTTTTATTATTAATGACAGTATGCCCAATATTTTGTCTATCATTCTTAATGACAAAAACAAAAGGAAAAAAGAAAAGTCATTAATGGACAATGTGTTTGTCTCGATGCATGCACCAATCTTTCTTTCTTTCTCTTTTATTTCTGGAATGTACATAATCATAGGTAAACATCACCCATGAGTGTTACACATTGAAAGAACAAAATACATACACTGTGATTGAGAGTTCCCTGTGATTATGAGACATTTACCAGCTGGTTGCTTATCCATTGTTCACCATTTGCCACCATTCATTATCCACTTGTCATGTGTGCACTTGATTCATGACTAAACTTGCAGATCTTGGACAAATGCCTTCTGACACATTCTAGTTACAATAGTTTACAGTGCAGTACAGTTTATTCATTAACTCATTTAATACTGTAAATTTTAGGCATTCAATTACAAGGATACAGTGAATTCTAAAAGTCATAATGGTTTTATTTTATGCTATTTATATTGTTTTACACTGTTCACATATTTTTTTTAGGTTTTATGTCTTTTAGTTATTAAAGAAACCTTTTTCATTTTTTTTACTTTGCCTTTTAGATTTAATATATTAAACAATATTTATCAATGTTCTGTTTGTGTTTGTGTACAATGCACTTGGAAAGTCAGACAGTTCAGGCCCTTTCATTATTTTTCATGATTTGTTATGTTGCGGCTTTGTGCTAAAATTAAAAAAAAAAAAAAATCAAATTTTTTCTCCATCATTCTGCAGTCAACATCCCATAATGACTGAGTGAAAAAAGAATGTTCTAAATCTTTGATAATTCAATGAAAAAAAACAAAAACATAGTATTCAGACCCTTTACTCAGGACTCAGTTGAAGTGCTTTTGGCAGTGATTACAGTCTTCTTGGGTATGATGACAAAAGGCTTTTACATCTGGATTTGGGGATTTGTTGCCATTTTTCTCAGCTTATCCTCTCAAATACTCTTAGGTTGGATGGGGCAGGTGGACAGCCATTATAAAATCTCTCCAGAAATGTCAGGACTCTGGCTGGGGCACTCAAGGACATACACAGAGTTGTCCCTAAGCTACTCATGTGTTGTCTTGGCTGTGTGCTGTGTGTCTTTTTGGTAGGTAAATCATTGGTCGAGTCTGAGCTACAGGGCATTATGGATTTTTATAAATATCTCTGTACTTTGTTCCTTCAACTCAGACTAGTTTCACTGTTCCAGCTACTGAAAAAAACCCTATAGCATAATGCTATCACCACCATGCTATATTGTTTCTCATTGTCTAAAAGCCCTTTAAGTGTTTTTTTTTTTTTGCAAACTTTCATGTGTCTTTAACTAAGCAGAAGCTTCTTTATGGCCAGATTTATGGAAAGCTGTACTGGTGGTTGACCTTCTGGAAGTTACTTCTATCTGCAAACTGGATCTTTGGAGCTCAGCTAAAGTGACCACTGAGTCACCTCTCTTAGGCTACTTTCACACTAGCGTTTTTAAATTCCGGTATTGAGTTCCGTCGAAGGGGCTCAATACCGGAAAAAAAACGCTTTCGTTTTGTCCCCATTCATTGTCAATGGGGACAAAACTGAACTGAAGACAATGGAATGCTCCTGAAAGTATTCTGTTCCGTCTTCAGACCAGAGAACAAACCGCAGCATGCTGCGGTTTTCTCTCTGGTCCAGGCATCCGCACCAAGACGGATCCGGAATGACCCCCAATGCAAGTCAATGGGGACGGATCCGTTTGGTGTAACCACAATGGTAAACGGATCCGCCCGCCATTGACTTTCAATGGAGTTCCGGACGTATCCGTCACCACATACAGACAGACATACATACACACACATACACACAAACACATACATACTTACATAATCCAGGCAGGCAGCACGTCTTCATGCCCAGGAGGCGCACCGCTATGACGATTCCCTACAGCGCCCTCTGCTGGGCGCTGTGGGGAATCTTCATAGCGGCGCGCCTCCTGGGCGTGAAAACGTGCGGTCTGCCTGCCTGCCTGCAGTATGTAAGTATGTATGTGTTTGTGTGTAAGTATGTCTGTATATGGTACTGTGTGACATCTGTGGGGCCGGAACGGGACACCTGTCCCTGCGGCAGTCCGGATCCAGCAGCACCCTTCACCTGCCAGATCCGGACTGCCGCTAGTGTGAAAGTAGCCTAAGTAAGTTCCTTTCCCCTAATTACTTAGTTTGGTAGTGTGGCCATACCAAATATATATAGTTTTTTTTTTATGTTTTACTACTTTTGTGCAATAAAACCCCTTTTTTAAAATATAAGAAAATCTTTTTGCATTTCCGCATCCCAAGACCCATAGCTTTTTTTCTTTCTATGGATTTGTTGGAGGAGATTAAGAATAAATTAGTATTTCTGGCATTTTTTATTTTTTTTTTTACATTGTTCGCCATAGAGGATAATTTACATGATATATGTGTAGGTCCAGGCTGTTAGATCAGGAGTGTGGCTCTCATATGAGAGCTGAGCCTCCTCTGTCCATTGTATGGGAAGTGACCATGGTAAAAAGGCATATGGGTGGTCACTAAGGGGTTAATATGTGTGAGGTTTTCTATAGAATTATTGAGAAACACTTGGCAGCTGTAAAATAATCAAATAATTACATGTTAATATGTGTGATATTTACCAATTACAGAGCATAAGGTAATTTATCTTGAACATACAGTATATCCTAACTATTGCATCATACCATACAAGTTAGAGTTCAGGGATCCAAAGCAATTGGATTTTTCTCTAGAGTGAAGATTCCATTTGCATTTACTCAAAAATCACTGCTGTTTAATATTTAAAACATGTATTGATACTGCTAGATTTTAATTCATGCACTCAGTTGGTAATAATGTATTTTATGTCTTTTTCTTTACAATGGAAAAACCCAGACTCCAATAGGAAATTACAGAGAATATTAAGTTAGCCAACATATTAAAGTAGTGTACAAGAGAAAATTAAAGCAATGCTCAGGTACTCAGTAATTTCCTTTAATCTATTACCACATTAATGTAATGCTCAGGTACTGGGCCATTTCTTTTAATCTATTACTATAGTAAAAGGGAAGCACATTTTGCTATATTTTGTTAGTAAGTAGCATTGGATCTGACATTGCAAAGTCATAGGTAGTATGGTGACCACATGTTCATTTGTATCATGTACTGACAGCACTATAGCTTGTTTATTAAAGCAGCTAAGATTTAAAAATGTTTCTTTTTTTTGTTCAAATGAATGAGGTTCAGTTGCAGTGATAAACATAGCCTAATTTGATAAAGATGGGGATTCTACTTGTTGTTTGTATAGCCAGCTTAGCCTTCACCCAGTAGACTTACTTTTTATTTTTTTTTTAAATATAATATATTGTAATACTTATATATTACAATGCATTATTGCTTCTGCCCATAAAACTGACAGATATATACTTGGATATACTGTACCTAGCTTCAATACATACTATAAGGTATTTCCAAACAGGCATTCAGAAAGGGGCCTCAGTTAAGTCTCAGACCGCCATATAAAACTGTCAGTCCTGGCAACACTCCTTTGTTTTTTCCTGTAGGTGCAATATTTTTTAGAGAAAGTCATTACACTACAGAAAGGTGTAACTTGAAGATCCTGAGACCCAGTGCATTTTTTTTAAAATAACCCTGTATCTATCATGTGTTGTCTACAATAGGGGTGTCTTCTTATGTGGAAGAGGGGTCTTTGGGCCCCCTCAGCCACCGCCACCTCTACATGCCCTATAGCTACATCCCAACAGGCTATTTTTTTCATACTTTCCTAAGTTTAGGACTCATTCTTGTCTTTCTCTTCTTAAAACCAAAAGGAAATACACTTATGGTGTAAGAGAAATATTTCACAATCATTGTCCAGCAAAATATAAATAGCTATTCATAAAGTGTTATTTATATAGCTATTTTAGTTTTTTTTTTATAAAGTTTATGTATAGGTTTATATAAAGAATATATAATGTACATTATATAAAGAGTATATAAAGTATTATACATAATATAAAGAATTAGATGATTTCTCAATTTTATTACTACATACAGTATTATCCGTAAACAGACATAGCTTGCCAGAAAAACAATTAATTTTTCTGTCCAGCTCAGGGAAACATCCGGCTTAACAAGTGATGCAATGGAAGACAAAATTGCTCCCATGGTAAAACCTAAGATCCTGGTATTGGTTTTCCTTGGGTATTTGTGTACCACACCCAAGAGAAACAAAACCAGATTGCTGGACATATGCAAAGGGAGTCTAACATAAATTTGGCAATAATAGAGATTCTGAAATTATCATTCTATTGTTGCATATGACAAGTTAACATATAAAGTGTTTTCTATTTTTTACTCAATATATACAATATGGTTTTTGGCTATTGATGTTAAATGGGTTAGAAGGGATTATCACAATGTAATTTTCTAAAATGTTCCCAATCCAGCATAACAGACTTTATTACTACAATATTGAAAATAAATAATGAACTCAATTTCTTCTTCTTTGAAAATTGTCAGAAGGCGCCCTATATATTTCATTTAAAGAGTACACTTAAGTATTAAACTGTTCATCTAATGATACATGAAATAGATGTAAAATACATATCTGAATGTAAATGCATTAGAGAAAGGTATTTTTTAGGTAAGTATTAAAGCTTGAATTGAGAACTGAGTCAGCTATCTTTGAAAGTTTGTTACAGTCTTTCAATGCTTTTCGTCCACTAATCACTATTCAAAATGCTAAGTTATTCAAATGAAGTGCTAGTGTTTTAATGCATCTGAGAGCAATGACGGCCGTTAATGGGCCAGTACAGCAAAAATCTTGTTCTTATTATTACTAAGTTCAGCTATTTCTGTTCATCATCCTGACAGGTTTTCTTCTGAGTTCCGGCCATTCCCACAAGTGTGGGCTAATGCTGTTGTTTGATCCCATTGACTCATTGTCCTAAAGTCTTGTATGGCAATACCAAATGCATAACATCTACAAAGGCATTGTGAAGCGCTGGAGCAAATTTAAGAAAAAGAAGAAAAACCGAAGTCATCAGATAAAAAGGCCCACACCAATTAAGGAAATAAGCTCAAGCTTTTGTATCCCTTTGGTTTTCTGTACTTCTCTTCCTTACCAATCTTCTCATTCACTTAGTAAAACAACTAACATTCTGAACAAAAAAATGTCCATTTCATGGATGTTTCATGTTATCCAAACTGAAAACCAGATTTCTTGCACATTGCTTAAAGGGACCCTTTTTCTGTCACTGCCTATTCTCAGTATGCCATAAATATGCTTTTTGTTAGATCAGGATGTATTTCACTCATTGTCATTTGAACTGAAATAATTTATTTTCCAGCACTGTTTAGTGACCATTTATACTCAGTAGGGTTCTAGATCCCTTGTCAACCCTTTTCTATGATTTACTTAGGCAATGCAGATTCCCTTTCCTGTCTCATTTCTCTACATTAACTATGGCCTTAATGGATTCATGTCCATTGTTCTTCAGGCTTTTTTCACATTCCACCGACTAAACATCAGTAGAACAGGTATTGTGACAGATACCATGCTGTTTTTGATAGATAGCAGAACTGGCAGGACCAAAAGGAGGAGAAAAATATCATGGTGACTGTTGACTATGTCATTATGACTATGACTAATTTACAAAGACTGAAACACATTCACACATCAACACATTGAAGAAAAATTGATTTATAACAGCTGTGGGTTGACATATATAGAGTACCATTTGTTTGATGGGTTTGGAAGTTTGGAAGAAACGTTTCATTAGTATACAGTACTGTCTTCTATAAAAGCAAATTACTCTAGAGTGTTCAAGTACAATTCATGGTCAACATATTGCAACTGAGCCATAACAGTTATAGAAACAGACTAGGGCATGTACAAAATAGTTAGAGAAATAATACAACTGAGTTCACTGCAATTCATTAATGTCTTTGTTCCTAATTTTCACCATCATATATTTTTATGCATATTACCTTTTTATGCATTATAAGCCATCAGATATTTTGAGCTTAGTGTTTTCAAATTAGTTCCTGTTTCTATAGTTTATTGAGAGTATGCTATCCTATATATATATATATATATATATATATATATATATATATATATATATTAGTTTACTGGATATAGATATACTGTAGCATATCCATTCTTAAAAGAACATCAATTTTTACAGAAAAATCATAATAAACATTTCAATATTATTTGCAGGGACAATTTGTTGATAGGCAGCTATGTAACAGATGGTTCTTACTGTTTGGCACGAGGGCACTGTGAAGTCTAGTTGTGAGGCATGTGTTATCTGAAATAGTATTATGAAAAATAAAATCCATAGTAGAGACCATGAAAACCACATTTATTAACAGCAAATGTTAAATGTAAAATACTACAATTAATCTGAAAAAAATTATAGTAAACAGTAATCTGCAGCCACCAAATATTTATGAAAAAAAACAAATGCTATCAATTACAAACCAATGTTAAAACTGCATTTTCCACTATATACAGGATGGCCTACAAAACAGTAGTCCACCTCCAATATCTCCAAATCAAACTACCTAATAGTAAATCTGTCTTAATTGTCCATAGCAACCAATCAGCTTTCATTTTTTCAGAGCCCTATAGGAACTGAAATCTGAGCTCTGATTGGTTTCTATGGGCAACTAATACTGATTTATTATTCTGTTTGATAAAAGTGGCCTTTTGTGTCAGAAAGATAGTATTCTCCCTGGAAAACTGGATAGTGATTGTGGAAGGCTTGTGCGAAGTAGATCGATTAAGGAAACACAAGAGACCTTTGCCGACAAGTTCCCAGGAACAAAACCACCAGCAAAACGTTGTATTCAGAGTCTTCTTCGGGAATGGGTTCAAACTGGGTCTATTGCAAACATGAAGAAACCAAGGTCTCCATCGATCAGGATGGCTGAAGTTGTACATGAAATTTAGCAGCAGATTCTAAGTAGCCCCCAAAAATCAACTCGAAGAATGTCTAAGCAAGTTGGTCTATCACAAACGACTTGTCAGCAAGTGTTAAAATCTCTGAACGTGAAACCATACTAAATAAAGTGTGTGAATCAAAAGACATAACAAAGTTACTGGCCATTATACAACTGAAACACTAGGAGTGATTGAGCCTATAATCTATGACACAGAATCAAACAGAAGAGATTTTGAACAAAATATGCTCTAGAATAGTTATTTTATAGAGAATGCAAGTAAAAAAGATATGTCAGTAGAGCTGATTGGTCCTCTTTAATCACTAGAGAGCACTTGGCTGGTTTAGTGTCTGCAATAGACTTGTATGGAATACTGAATTGATCCTATCTGAATTCATTAACAAATCAACCGGGACAAGAAAACAGCACAAAGAAAAAATCTAAAACACAGACTGTTAAACTATAGATCTTAGAATACACAGCAAACACACCATACTAGAACAAGGTACAATTATGGAACTACAGAACAAAGTATAAACTATCTGAGAGGGAATGCATCTAGTAAATACCATAATTGACAACCAGAGTGGAGTAAGGTCTGAATATATAAAGGCTAGACAATCATCAATTCCACCCTAATAAACCAAGCAAAAATGGGTGATAACTCAGATTTTCACACACAAGGTATAATTAGAAACTAGGTTAACACGAAGAAACAGGGAAACCCCTGTTGTGCATAACAGTTAATATTACAGTGCAGATATCAGAGTTGTGCACTGTAATGAGCTGCACATTTGTGTGTCCATCACAGGAACAGGACAGAATTGTGTCCATTAGAAGTAAACGTTGAAGGGTTTTATTGAATTATTTGTTTTACTCACTAATATAGTACTGACATATTATGTAGCACTTTACAGACATTATTATCATTTACTGTTCCAAATGGAGCTCACAATCTAAGTTCCATATCAGTATGTCTTTGGAGTGTGGTAGGAAACCGGACTATCCAGGGGAAACCAACACAAACATGGAGAGAACATGTATAAACTCCATGCAGATGTTGTCTTTGATCGGATTCAAACCTAGGACCCGAGCACTGCATAAGAAGCAAAAATCATTAATACAATTTTAAGAAATTGATACAGAAAGTATTTTGAAAGATGGCATAACTTTTCAATAGCTAGCGAATTTGCATGTAATGCCAGGTCTATAGCAGAGAGCTTAATATTAATATTGAATATTTTAAATATTTGACCCAATTTTTATCTGTAAATAAACAATAGTAAATGCACAGTTTGCAAGTGTTATATATTCCTGTTACTTAGATAAATAGTATCTTACATTTCATTCCCTCCCACACTATGGTTTCGACATTATTAGAAGTTTATTTGCTCATTTAGACATAAACAATGTCTTTCTTGGAATGCATGCAATACTCACTTAAATTCCATGCTTAATGGCTTCAGCAACAGCCCCATAGTGTGGAACTCATTCACACCCTGCAGGGGAAGGACACACTTTAACCAGATGAGTTGACACTGCACAGCATTTACAGTCTGTTCACATTACCCCATTCTACCTTAGAACAAAAAAGTACTCTAGAGACATTAGGTTCTGCTTATTTCCTGACAGACACGATGAGCTCATGCTACAAGTGAAAGAGCTGAGCGTTTATGTTTGAATTAAACTCTATGACACTAATACAGACTTCTCCAAGCATAAGAAATGCATTATAATAACATCAATACTAAGCAATTTTAGCTGAATTACATATTGAGTTTTGAAAAGGTACCACATTAAAAAGCCTAAAATATTTTATATTCATAAATTGTTTCTTTATTTTTTAATTGTTTAAATTTGGTCTAAGCTAAAATGTCTGGCCATAGGAAAAAAATCAGCTCTTTGTACATTTTGTTCCACTTCACTAATCCCTTTTAAACTTTAAGCTCTTACAGATAGCATAATTTCTCTTTTAAAGGGAATGTATAATCAGAAAACGACCCATTGTTTGAATTAGGTTTTTATGGTAAACGTATGCCTAAAGAATATTTGATCATTTAATTTCCCATTTCAATATATAAAAAAAACTAAAATCCACCACTTCTTGGTATGTACAGAAAACTTTACTGAAGTTATCTGCTTACCTATCATTCTAATCTTTCCTATAATTATATCACCTCTGTTTATAGATGAAACCAGGATCCACCATTCATGATAAGTGTTTGTCAAGCTTATACTGTACATTCTTTCCTTGTACAATTATCTCTGCTCAGTTCACAGAGCATGCCTAGAAAACTTTCCCATGGAAGTCAAAGAGGTCAGTTCCTGTCCATGACCCATGTTGCTGCCATAAAGCAATGCATGGCTCCGTGGTTATCAATCAGTGGTTCAGTGGTTAACACTGGTGCCTTGCAGTGCTGGGGTCCTAGGTTTGAAATTGCCCATTGACATTTGCATGGAGTTTGTATTTTCCTCCTGCGCATGGTGGATTTACTCCAGGTTCTCCGGTCCCCCCCACACTCCAAAGACATACTGATAGGAAACCTAAATTGTGAGCCCCACTGGGGACAGTTTGATGTCTGTAAAGCCCTGCGGAATACAGTAGTACTTTATAAATGTGTAAAATAAAATCTTTAAATGCTTTCAAAATGCTGTTAAGAATAACGCAGGCAAGATGGCAGACCCCATAATTATGTTTAGGAAATATAATAAAAAATCTGTAATCAGAAAATAAATTTTGGGTAACACATTCCCTTTACATTCTCAGCTAGAGGGGCTGTCTCACTTCAGCAAATAGCATTTACTATGTAGAGAAAGTTAATACAAGCCATTTAATAATGTATTCTGATTGTCCATATCGTGGTTGGGTGGGGTATGGTTCCACAATTTGAAGTTCTGTTATCTCTTCCAGTAAAATAAATAAATAAATAAATACATAAATACATAAATGACAGGAAAAAAATAGCATTTCTAATAAATTCAGTTTATGGTATTGCTTTGGATGATCTCTGCACACAGAGCACATAGACTCAACATTACCCTATAGTACAACTTTTCTAGGTTTGAATAAACTCCTTTTGTGGTCCTGGTGTGTATTATCATGGAAAGGTAAATATTATTTTAGACCAGGATCTTGATTGAAATGATATAGCAAATGGAAATCATCTGCCTGCCCTGAGAATTACCAGTGGGAAAACAATAAGATAAATCATACAATCAAAACATTAACTATTAAACTTAAAAAAATAACAAACATTGAAATTCCACTTTCTCGTGCATGACTTTAGGTCTATTAACCATGTGGCCTCTTAGTTATATACATCACTATGTAGAAAATAAATAATATGTATGCAGAATATATCAGCTACACTTGCACAAAATGTATTAAATTGTAAAATAAAGATAGTGACATGGTATTAATATCACAGTTGAACACTGATATCTGAGTATTAGTTCCTTTATACAGAATTATATGTTACTACATGTTGATGCAAATCAGCAATTAAAAATGTAGCCAGCGTGCTTTGATCTTACTTTCCATATCTATTCTTGCCACCTGAACTCTCTACCCAGTCCTATCCCACCTCATCCACAATCTTAAAACTTAATTTATCCAAACAGGCCTAAGTCATCTGTTCAATCTATTAGTCAGTACTAGGCACACTATTATTTTCTGGTCTTCTTTCTGTCTTTAGGCGTGTAACTATCAAACCCATTATTCCAAGACCCATGTTCTCTAACCAGATTCCACCTAATTGCTCTACTCCCTTTTGCCTCAAAACTCCTTGATCAACATGTCCTTCCTAACCTGTCCTCTCTTTCATCCAATTCCATTTTTGACCTACTACAATCTGAATTCATTGGTCTAACTTCAAAAGCTATGCAATATAACTCCATATTACTTCTAGATAAAATTCTATTACTTCCAAAGTCACTTTTACACTTACAAACTTCACATTTACAGCTCTGGCCGTTATGTTACCCTTGGCCTTGTTCTATGCCCATCACATCATCTCCAGAACATGAAAGTCACTTCAACCATCCAAATTTTCTAAAGCTTCCATCCTACTATAGCTCAGTCTACACTAAGTATATAGCAAGCTTCAACTCCCACCTACTGCCTCTTTCTTCATTAAAATTATTTTTTGGACTTGTTTTTAGTGCTTATTTATGTTAATAGTTCTTCTGAATTTCATATGTACAACATTCTATAAGTTAATTGAATAATATACTACTACTACTACTACTACTACTACTACTAATAATAATAATAATAATAATTGTGACACTAGATCTAGCTAGGATTTTTTAATGCACATTATTATCTTGCCTTAATCGGGTCTCAGATAATGCATTATATGATGGTCGTTTTTTGTGTGCTTTATTGCTTTTAGAGCTCCCATATTCTGCAACACTATACTTAAGGCTGTATTACACAGCCTGATGTATGCCCAAAACATTCCTTCTCAGTAATCACCTACTCACTAGTGGAGGAGACCACTGCTATTACATGCAGTGATCTCCTCTGCAGCATGGGGAGGAGCCATCGATATGCCATCGCTCGTCCCCATGCTGTATAGTGGTTTGCTGACAGGAGATTATTAGACATCACGATCTGCTGCCTGCAAAGGATTTTTTAACATGTCAAAAGATTTGGATTGCCTGATGTATTGCTCTGATCATTTTTTTGTTTGAAGAGGGCCTACTACATCCTGACAGGACTGAAACTGGTAGACTTTTACAGTTGTCCTTTAACTGATTCCAGTGCTGTTCTACCCATTTTTCTAGCCTTCACATTTGCCTGCAATCATTTCCATTAATTTCAGCACCTTATACTAGTGAATTATCAGGTGGGCAGTCCACTGTTCCTGTAATTTCATTAGTATTGGATGATGAACTGTCACCGACTGTGGGAGAACAGAGGGAATAGCCAGAAAAAACAAAATTGGAACCAGTAAAGAGGAAGTTATAGAGATTTGCATCCAGTTGGGAATAAAAGCCAATACCGAAGCTCACTAGGATGCTACATGGTAGTCTTACTGTTATGATAATTCTGTACTGTTCATATATAACATAATAGTAGAAGCTTAGCTTTAAAAATACTATGCAGGAATTTAATGCCCATAATTGGGATATCTGTTGTACTTTGTGCTTCCATGATGAAAGTTTCTGCCTGCGCTTGGCATTTTAATGGAGCTGTATGTTGTGAGCACAAAAAGAAACATATTTGCTTATATTGCTCTCTACCATCCCTGGTATTCCTAGAGGCTTGGTCCTGTCTGTTAGGGTAGATTCACACAATGGATTTTTAACCATGTCAAAATCCGCTGCATATCCCACAAAAAAATTGCTAAAGTTTCTGCTGTGGGTTTTTATTTGGAATAATGCAGACCTGATCTCAGTTTAGCTCCTTTGAATGGAGCTAGACCATGACCAGTCTCCTGCCACGGCTTTACAAGGTGTCCACAGGGTTACTTTATAAATAATGGAAAAGTTTATTATTGTCGTGGTCTGGAAAACCGCATATGAAAAATCCTTGGCCACATGAACACAAATAAAACAATGAAAACAATAGTATGCAGTTTTAGCACAGATTCGACTCTGTTTATGGCACCAAAACCAATGCCAAAGAACAGTTGTGTGAACCTATCTTTACATTTACATTGGTTTATCAGCATTAAATGGGTTTCCAATTTTCTCCCCAAGGCTTTTCTCAAAGACATTACAGTATTTGGGAAAAATGAATTACTAATGGTTTATGATGAAACATACAGGATACAAATGCTACCTTTCATTCTTTTGCATTTTTCTCATGTTTTACAAACATTTTCAGCGGAAAAGCAGCAAAACAAAAGCAGCAAAGCAAATCTGACTTATTTTAGTATATCCGTCAGCAATTCTGCACTGTGACTAATGAAACGCTTCCTGTGCTTTCCTGTTCTTGTAAATGGTGCTGTTTAACGTAACTTCCTGCTCAAAAATCACCAATAAATATGACACAGATAGATCCTAGTCACTTCCTCTGTTCCCAAGTTGGCTAAACAAACCACGATGTTATGTCTGTCATAGTCTACATTAATCAGAATGGAAGTTTTGTCTATTTAAGTCTTCCCACAGATGATGTTTTAAAGTAAACGCCACGTAATGTTATTGCTTGGACACTATCTAGAACACTGATTCCAAAAAGATCTTCCTTTTACATTTCAGGCTGACTAATACTAAAAGTCCAGATTACTTCATGAAATGCATAATTGACATATGAAGAATGAAAATGGTTAAAGTTTCCTTAGATTGCCTCTTGTAGATCACTATAGTTTTTTTTTATAGCACTGACTATAGCCGTATTAAAGCCGTCATATGTCCACTTATGGAATGGTGTAAATGCTATGCATATATACATAATTATACTATTATAAACTTTTGAAATGAAGAAAAATTTTCCTGAAATATTTTTACAAAATTCACTTTCCTCTAAACGTCTAAATTTTTAGAAGATAGTTGCCGTAAAATATATTATTGCATTCTTTCTGTTACTTGTCTATTTAGATTTTGCCATAAACCTCAAGGACAGATGTAATATTTAGTCATGCCTCAAGGATCATTAAATTCAGCACATCATGAAATACAGCACATGGTATTTTATACAGTGGGGTCTAATTCTTAATTTTTATGGTTTAAGACCAAAGAAAATGCAATAATGTGTGGAGTTATGGTCATTTATACTAGCACATAAATTGCAGAGTGAAGCTTCTTTACCTCCGTAAAGGAATTGCTGTCTACATTCTGTGACCCATAGCACAGCATCCTATACAGTGGAAATGTTTAACCACTATGCAAGTTGTCTATGCTGATAGCTGGTGCACTCCTTTCACATAACTGTAGGTGGGCTTATTTTGTGTGGGACAAGTTGTAATTTGTAATGGCCCCATTTAATATTCCACATGATATACTGATAAGCTGGAAAAATGATTGTTTGGAACTGAAAAACTACAATTGTACCTTTTTTATGGCTTTCATATTTATGGCATTCTCTGGATGGTAAAAATGACACTAACTTTACTTTACGGGCCAGGATGATTACAGTGATACCAAACTTGTATAGTTTACATTATGTTTTAATACTTTAAAGAAATTTAAAAAAAACAGTCAACATATTCTGACACCCTTAACTTTATATACTTCTGCCTACTAGGTTGTGTTAGAGCTCTTTTTAGTTGGACATGGCTTTTTATTTAATTATTTTTTTCAGAAGCAAAACAACCAAAAACGATGATTCAGATATTTTTTTTTCATTATGGCATTTAATGTATAGGAGGCTCACTGAAAACATACATTACTGATTGATGCTGAAAAAGCTAAGAACAAGTCATTGAGTTTTGTTAGCAGTATTAAAACATAACTTTTATTAATTTCTCCTAAAAGTGATAAACAAAAACATGTGTATTAAAACACAAGAAAGGAATCTAATGAGTATAGATTGCCACAGGTAAGTGAATAGGATGAGGCAACCATGTCTACAGGAACAACAATACTGAGTGATGGGGGTCCTATCCATGCAATATACCAGTGACAGACCAACCAGATCTGTAGCAGCCAGTCACTCAGGAAAAATTACTAAATTAATGTTCCTGTGAATTGAGGTGATATGTGGGCAACCAAATAGGGAATTGGACTGAAAAGTCACTTAGTGACACTCATTTGTCCACTTAAAGGGGTTCTCCGGGAATTTAGAAAATGAAAATACTTAACTATTACTTTATTGTAAATATATTCCCATATACCTTACATTAGTTTTAATGGTTCATTTTGTTTAGGGAGTAATCATTAGGAGAAACAAAATTGCTGCCTTAATATTAATACACACAAAACATCTCCTAATCATACAGGAGGACATGTTTCTTCACACTGAACCTCATCCTCCTCTCTGCTCTACTTGTCAGGGATTATCATCCTGAATACAGTTTATTATGATCTTCAGCTGAATCTCTGTAGGAATAGAGTCCATGAGGAGACATGAAGTACAGAGAGGACGGACTGGACAGAGACTGTGGTAATGGAGACTGCATACAAATGCTGCTGCTCGTTATCCACATCACCACTACCCTCCTGTCTATACTTCATGTCTCCTCATGAATCCATTCCTACAGAGATTTAGGTGAAGATCATATTAAAGTGTATTCAGGATCAAAGAAGATAATGAGGCAGCTCTTTGACTCACTGCTTTCAAGTAACTTGTCCGTCTGTGTGATTAGGACAGGTTTTTTGTGTACTAATAGGACGGCGGCCATTTTATTTCTCCTAATGATTGCTCCCCAGACAAAACGAGCCATTACGAAATTAGTATTCTGCCTTTTCTGTAAGCATACATTACAATGCACACTGTCAGGTTTAGTTTTGTGCCCAACCATATGTCACCCTGAAGCTGCCAAATGATTTGATAAGCTAATCACAAGAATAGAGTCCCAACCTGGCAATGTCAGTTGTCCAATGGGCTGACAATTATATAGCTGGTGCTGTCACTCCAAACCACTGAATACACCTACAGGCTAACAGTTGATGGATTAGACTAGACTATTGCCATATCAACCACCCGGTCAGCTTTAACTCATAAAAGACAAAGCCAGGTTTGTGCTGGGGTTCCTTGGGCCCATTAGAGAAAATTGTTCTGGGGGCCAAGCCTCTATGTTATCAGCGAAGTCTAATAGGTTTTGATTCAAATAAATATACCCTAATGGCAAGTTATTGGCCACAAAGGCAACTCCAATGTTTTTTTTTTTTTCTTATGGACTTTGGGATTGGGGTCACTATGGTATCAGAGCCTGGTCCCATTAGAAAATCCTCTAGCACTCTATTGGGAAGTCCAGTGCTAGACAAAGCTTATTTTGGCCCTAAGGATGAAGCCCCATTTTCAAGTATAACGTGTCACTTTATGTGGTAATATCTTTGGAATGTTTTTACTTATCCAAGTGATACTGAGATTTTTCTTCTTGTGACACATTAAACTTTATGTTAGTGATAAATTTAGGTCAATATATTGTTTTTATTTATTAAAAAATCCCAAATCTTATGAAAATGTAGTAAAATTAACAATTTTCCAAATTTGAATTTCTCTGCTTTTAAGATAGCTATAGCTCACAAAATACCCATATGTAATTGTCGCGGAGGGAACTTACAGTGACGTTGCTTAGCCCATTCCATACATGGCAGGAGCTGGCTGTTTAATACAGATGGTACCCGGCCACAATAACCGGGATTGGTGATGGTGCTGAACCCAGCCATTTGACCCGTCAGATGCTGCAGTCAAGAAAAACCACTTGTTTAGGTTTTTTGATGCAGTTTGTTATTGTTATGAACAATAGCTTAGTAACAAAAGAGCAGTTATATTTCAGTTCTCTGAGCGTTCAGCTAGTAACAGAAGACGTTACAGTCAGTAGAGTAAACTGCTCTGTACACTTTTTGTTAAAGGGTAGGGAGCCATCTACTCTATTTTGTATAATATTTGTGTGAAGAACTGATGATGAAACCAGTTATGTTTATGATAGAAGGATGTTAACATTGCTGTTATTTTTACTACAGACTGTTACGTTATTACATACTGTTTATGTATTTTTATTTTATCATGAGCTTTCTTTATCTTTTATTTATTATACAGTCGGGTTGTTTGTGTATCATTTCTATGACCAAAAGCAATTGTAGCTTCAACGTAAACATATGTCAAATCAACTTGGTCACATTTGTTCATTTTCCTTCTTTGCACATATCAGAATGTCTTTCCACAGTAATTGGAACCGTGAAAGTCTATGGAACATAGAATCTGCCATGGAATCAGGAGTGGGTAGATGAAGGTTAATCAACAGACTATGACGTTTGATATGTGGAATGTGGAAGAATGGGGCTTGAATTTTGTTATGAATTGTATTAAAATGTTTGAAGGGGTCAATTAATAATCCTTTTAACACAAAGTTCAGTTATATCATTAGTCATGGGTGGTAGGTACTATACATTTCAGTTTCTGTGTGTTAATCGATTCAGATTACTACTGAAATCTGCTAGACATATTTTGTAACACAGTGAACATATGGTACAAAATATGTCATTGCAACATTTAATATTTAGCCAGTGCTATGTTTATGTATTTTCAATAGGCAAGTAAGGGTTTTACATTAAACCAGCTGTATGCCTTAGCTTAAGCTTCAACTAAATAAATCACATTTTACTAGGAAAAGAAATCTACATTAACTCTTTCACTGTCAAATACATATATTATACTTCATAACATCAAACACCTATCATGAATAGAATGTAAAGGCTATAGCTTATAGCTTATCCTAGATTTACTGTATACACTCAACAGCTGTTGGCTGAACATTCATTCTTATAGAACCTATTCCTCTCGACTTCATCATATACATGCACTCTCAGCTATGGTGAGAGTGCATGTGTTCTTAAAAAGAAGGGGATAAACCACAGCAGTCATCTTTGGTGGTGGCTTTTGCATTAATGCAAGACATCAATATGCAACATGCTTTAATGGTTGATTTAGATACATGAGTCATACTGTAGATTATCTTATCTAACAATGTTTGAAATGGCCTGACCCTTAAAAACTACATGTCAACAGGAACTTACATCAGCACAAGAGATTATACTGTATGTCATAGGCAAAATTTATTTTTTGCCAATCTGTGCCTCTACATGGCACCATTTTATTTGTTCCAATTCACATGACAGGAAATTCTCTGCATGAAATCAGAGACATATGGAGTTACAGATGAACCCTATGGAAATCAATGACTAACGCATAACTCCTCTATACGACAACTGTATGGAGTTGCACTATAGTTATGTAGATTATCCCTTGTCTTAAATCTTTCTATATTTTTTGTACACAAACAACCTAAGAATAACTAGTGTAACTGTTTATATATATATATGCAGCATCCAGCAGTCAGTG
The DNA here is from genome assembly GCA_900303285.1 of Rhinella marina. Lineage (NCBI taxonomy): Eukaryota > Metazoa > Chordata > Amphibia > Anura > Bufonidae > Rhinella > Rhinella marina. Next base: position 16,090 of record ONZH01004610.1, on the reverse strand, counting down.
ATTCATTATAACGCTGACCCTATAAGTATAATGTTTAACAAACCTTCTTCTACTGTATTCTTGGTAGGTATGACATAATTCACTTTAAAATTAAATGAATATATGACTGGATCCAATATCTTACTTGCAGATGTTATAGCATCTGCTTATGTAAATGAAATGGCAGAAAAACCATTCCTTGAAAAATGAATGTATATTCAACCAGTGGTTTAATTAGAGACTGAGCATAGGCAGTACGAGTTCTCATAGCCCTTCAACCTTTATTTTAACACGCACCGCTGATAGAACTAAATTAAGCCTAGCGGGAATCAGACATTTAAAAGCACAGTACACGCTAAACAAACTTATTATTAACATCTTAAACTATGATGCCTAATTGTGAATTGCTTCAGTTGTACTGCTTCGGTAGTTCCTTAATCATCTCATTAGAGCCCACATGCTAGGATCTCAATGTGAAGGGACTAATGATCTTCATTAGAATGGAGGAGAGAGAAGCAGAGGTGTTTGGTTCTTAAACTATTTCTGCCACCCATCATAAGTCACTTTAATTGGATGGTATGTTTCTGTTAAAAGAAAAGACACATAAATCAAATGCTTAAGTATTTCTTGATTGTGTGGTTTTAATGCAGATAATATAGGGAAAACTCTAAAAATAATTATCAAGTGTGTACACTGTTTAACAGCTACTCCTTTCAAATACCCATGCCAATTATCTGTGAACTGAAGTACAGGATAGTATGCATCTCCCACATGATGTATATACATGTGCAGGTTCTGTGACAAGTTATTTTCCTGTGATTTTGCAAAAACAAAACAAAACACAAAACTTGAACGTATATAGACACCTTAAATATTGATTTCAACATTCCACACTCCATTCATAGGCTTAGACAATGACTAACAATTAGACTTGAGCTACCTGGAGAATTTAAAAAAAACACAACAAATTACTTTTAACTTGAGATTAACAAATTGATTTTATAGAAGAGAGAGAGAGAGAGAAGTGGTACCCCCACCACCAGATCCTAACCAAGACCTCTCACATAGCTAAGCCAGTTTTCTCTTCTTTGCAATAGTGAGGGGCAGTAAACCCAAAAAAGATGTCTACAGATGAGATACTGGCTTATCAGATAGCTACCTTATATCTGGTGGCATCAGAGGCTTACCTTTCTTTTCTGTTTTGAAGGAATTCTAATTTGAATATTGTTTTTCCTCTGCAAGGCCTATAAGACTTCTCATGCCTACTAGGCACTTTACATAATCTTTCTCTCTTTCTCTCTTTTTCATGTACCCAAATTGAATTTCTTTACCAAGTCAGACAAATAAGAACAGACCAAACTTTGAGAAATTCACTCATACTTACTTTTAAATATTAAGCAATAGCTACAGTCCCAAGAAACATACTTGGGCAAATTTATTAATCCTATAGATGGTGTAAATTTAGACTCGCTGTCTGGACCTTTAGAATGGACCACAGGGCTGTCTGTTGCTCTAACACCAAGCACAAGAAATTGCTCAGAATAAAGTATGTTAGCATATAGAAATATGTTAGCATATTTTTAAAATGGACATTTAAAACACATCTCTTGATGGTAATTAAAATATGTACTAAATAAATGTAATAAAAAAAACACAGTCCCACACTTACAAAACTATAATAACCCAAATAAATAAGTCAAATGTATGGTACAAAAAATAATAATAAAAAATTAATTTTTTAAAAAATATCTTTTACATAGTAAAAGATGTCATGGTAATTTATGTGTACCTTTAAGAAAAAGGTTCTGGATAAAACAAGGCCTCAAATAGTCACACAAATAAAAAGTTTATGCGGCTAAAATATAGAAAAAAATACAAAATAGTGATTATATAGTACAAAATAAATGTTGCTGCTCATACATTACATAAAAACAAAAATCTCTAACTCATTAGATATCCACACAACTATAACAAGGTAAAATAAATATTTTAACAGGTGAAACAGTGACAATGTAAAATATAAACAGGAAAAAAGCAATGATGAAAATGGTGCTTTTCTACATAAGTGTCCCAAAAAATGGGACATGCATTTAACTGGTCATTAAGAAAATGAATACTTAAAAATACTTATTTTTTTTTCCTTTTTTAACACCCCTCTTGATATATTGATATATTGCTCTGGCTTCTCTTTTCTCATGATGGCTTCAAAACAGAAATCAAAGTGCATTGGATGTTTTTCAGTGCCATCGCAGCAAACTGGATTACGTATAGTATTTCTAAGTAATATTACTGTTCGCAGCTTTGGATTATTTTTATTTTTATTTTACTAACGAAGACTCAAATATTGGGATGCACTTCCTTGACCAGTAGAACATTAAGTTATGCACATAATTTCTGTTTAGCTTCTCTTATTTTTTTTGTTTATTATTTACATATTGGGGTTCCCGTTCAATATATTTATTGTTTGCTAGGGCTTTTAATGGTTTGTTCTTTGTTGCCCTCCTTCTAGACTTGTCCTCTGCCTTCAACACAATTGACCACTCTGTCCTATTCCAAACTTTCAGAACCATCTCTATGCTGATGACCCTCAAATTTACTTCTCTGGCCCGTAGGTCATTTCCTTGTTATCCACAATGCCAGTGTTCCTATATCTTCCTTCTTCTCATCCTACATTTTTAAAACTCATTAGAAAAACATAATTCATAATCTTTTAACAATGTCACTCAACTATCAATTACATGCTTGAGAAAACATTTGATTTATTCCCTGTTCTACAAGCCACACATCCAAGCCATTACCACCTCCTGCCATCTGTAATTCAAAAACATTTGTTGTATCTGCTTCTTCCGCAGCCATAAAGCAAGTAAAATGCTACTGTATGACCTTATCATTACACACCTTGATCACTGCAACAACTTCCTTTGGCCTCCTATCCAATACTCTTGTACCCCCTTCAATTCATCTTGAACTCTGCTGCCCAGTTAACTCACCTCTTTCCTAATTTCTCCTTTGCTTATGCAGTCTGCCAATCTCTTCACTGGCTCCCCATTACCCAGCAAATGAAGTTCAAAATATTAGGAATAATATGCAAGGCCGTCCACAATGTGTCACCTCCTTAACCCCTTTGGGACCTTCACCATACATATCTGGTCTTTAAAGATGATGCCTGCTTGCAAGCTCAGCCGGCTCTATAACTGCTGGGTTTCTGTTGTTTTAAACAGCAGAGAACCAAGACTAATTACAATTACGCTTTCAGGCCAATTACTAGTATATTCCAATACTGGCCTGCTGGTGGTGGCACTGCATTTGAATATAGTGAATCCTGTATACTGTAATGGAGAGGAATCCAGAAGTCTAAAGATTGCAAGTTATAGTCACCTAGGGTGACTTAAAACAGTAAAGAAAAAGGAAAATAATTTTTTAAAATATAATAAAATATTATTCACATAAGGTGAATGGCGTGATAGAAAATATAAAAATCAAAATGATCGATTTACCATTTTTTTCTTCACCTCCCAAAAAATAGACTAAAAAATGATCAAAAGATTATATAAGATCGTCCTGCAAAAAATGAGTACTAATACAGCTCAGTAGATATAACTATAAAAAGTATAATTGTAATAATATTGATACAGACAGGGGCGGACTGGGAACTTAAAGAGGCCCTGGAAAAAATACTAAAAGTGGCCCTGTTTTGTAGTCGGGTCCAAATTGATGGAAGGCAGGGCCAGTAATACCATATTGTGGCACATTATATCCCCCAACAGAGCCAAATACCACAGTCCATCACAAAATACATCCCCGAAAACTTCCACTGGCCGGCCATGAAGAGGGCCCAGGTGGCCCCCTGGGCATCGGCCCTTTGGGAAATTTCCCTGTAAGGTCTATGGCCAATCCGCCTCTGGATACAGAGAATGAAGTTCAATTTTAATGCATATGGAACCTCATTAAAAAAAATAATGCACTGTGTCAGAATTATATTCCACCCCCCCCCCCAATTCCACCCCATTTGGAATTTTCGTTCCAGTTTCCCACTACATTATATGCAATAGTAAATGACGCCATTAAAAAGTACAACCTGTCCTACAAAAAACAAGCTCTTATACATCCCCACAAGATCTCCTTTTATCTCCTTGTCTGCGTTCTTCTCATAATCTACAAAAGTTCTCATGCACTTCTCCCAAAGTTTAGAACTATGCAGAGTTTTTCACTTCCAAGCCAAATTTTGTAAAAAAAAATGTGCTACTTAAAAAATATATATATGTTAGGCTACAGTGACACGACCATTGTTTTTCCGGCCTCCAGGCAGCATATTTTGCGGCTCAGATCAGGACCCATTTATTTTATATGGGGCTGTAAAAGATGCGCACAGCACACCGCGTGCTGTCCACATCCGTTGCTCCATACCGCGGCCCTGCAAAAAAAAAACAGAACATGTCCTATTCTTGTCCGCAATTGCTGACAAGAATAGGCATTTCTATAATAGCCATGGCATGTGCACACGCACATAGACCGGTATCCGTGTTTTGCAGATCCGCATTATACAGATCCGCAAAACACAACGGTTATGTGAATGTAGCCTTAGTGTGAGCCATCCTCAGAAATGCAGCTCTGTAACATAATGCAGGGTGTTATTGAGGATCAGTACAGGATAAGTAATGAAATATGTTCACTTAATTATTTACTTTTGTTATGTTATTTAGAGATGAACAATATTTCTTGAAATTAGTTTTGTGTCTGATTTGAATTAAAAAAAAAAAATCAGTTTTTCTCGCAATTGAATCTACACAAAATTAATATATTTTAATTGTCCTGAAATTTGGTTTATTACAATCTGAGGTCTCCTTAGGATTTTGTTTTTACATTTTTACTCTCTCCCGCCCCCTTTTAAGCTCTTGAATGCAATGACAGCAATAGCAAATCATGTCAGATTGACACTAACATATATAGCTATGGGAAAAAAAAACAGAGTTCATGGTGTTAACAGTGTGTTTAAAAATGTTACATGTGTTATGCTCTTTCATATTAGAAACCTTCCAAAAACGTTCAGTTATTGGGAGCAGATGATGTTTAAAGGGAGCTTGTCACCAACCTGACTGGTTTTAAACCTATCACATAGTTCAGTGGGGCACAAAGACCTGACACAGATGTTACCTGTGTTTAGTTTTTCAGATCCTCCAAATTGTCAAAAAAGTCATTTATAGTATATGCTAATTGCAAGTGTCCAGGAGTGGAGAGTGGCCAGATTCCTCTGCCTTACTCAGGATTAACTCCGCCTGTTAGTAAACTCCGGGCAGTCCTGTGTCTCTGTAACATCATATTTTTGTGTAGCCCCATCGCGCATCACCGTCAGGCCCCGGCATACGCAGTGTTTTGCCCACTTTGGGCAGAGGAACAGAGATATACAGTGCGCATGAGCATAGAAAAAATCTCCCTTTTAAATGGGAACAGCAGCAGTACAGTGTGGATGTGGAAAGGGTAAGTTAATAATCGCATGTGGCAGACATAGTAGAGTCAACAGTAGCAGCACAGTACAGACAAGGCAGTAAATGTATTTGTGGCTGTTTAGGGGTAGTAGCAATAGTCATTATGATGGCTTTGTAGCGTTAATGGTAGGGGTAGTAGGGCTAATGAATTGGCTGTAGGGGGAGTAGCATCAGGGAGCAGCAGCTGTTGTGGCTGCGGAATCAGCCATACTGTAGAGAACATGATGGTAGGCATGAAGAAAGTGGCAGTGGCATGATGGTGGCAGCAGCAGCCATAGGGTACAGAACATGATAATAGGCAGGCAGACACTGACAATGACATGATAGGGCACCATCAGCAAGGACAGAGTTATTTATCAGCTTCAGCAGGAGGTGAAGAAAATCCTCATGGATCCATGTCTCATTTTTTTTTGTCATTGATGTTATGTACACTGGGGGAGGGCAACTTTGGGTGTCATGATGCCACCTCCCATGTTTAAAACTCTCTGAGATGACTCTGGAGGCTGGGCAAGACAGCCACTGTTCCAGTATGCCTGCTCAAAAGGTAGGTTTGAACCTTCGTGTTGGTGCAGTAAGTCTGTTTGCTGATTTACCGTACCTCAGCTTGGCCTGGCACCTTGAAAAATGTCTCCATCATGTTGATTGCAAGAAAAAAAACTAAATAAGTCAGCACTAGAGATGAGCGAACATGCTCGTCCGAGCTTGGTGCTCGTTCGAGCATTAGGGTACTCGTAACTGCTCGATGCTCGGACGAGTATCTCGCCATGCTCGAGGAAATGGCAACTTCCGCATCGTGCTTTTTTGGCGCCTAAAAACACAGCCAATCACAAGCCAGGAGACTCTACAGTACACCCAGCATCACGTGGGGCCCTTACATGTCGATAGCAGGGGTTGGCTGGCCTGATCAGGTGACCCTGGAATATACTACCGACTGGCCGCGGCGCTCGGCTCAGATGCCGTCTGGATGTCGTTAGGGATAGAGCTGCTGCCTTTCAGGGACAGTGTTAGGGCCTGTTGTCTGTTAGGCAGGGATCACCCACAAAGAACCCAACAGCCCTTCTAAGGGCTAGAAGACATTTTATTTTATTTTTTTTGTCACTTGGCTGGCTGGCACTAGTAGTGCAGCTATCGCCATATCTAACCCTGTTTTTTTTTTTTTTTTGTTCTATCTCAGTGATACAAATCCATTGCACACAGCACTGTGGAACCATTCTGTGTGTCACAGTTCAGCACTGACTCACTCCAATCCATATATACTGTCCAGGTGACACTTTCTGTACGTCACACAATACAACCAAGTCATTTGCTACCAATATCATCTACCGCTTGATCCAGAAAATTCTCTGTGTGACATTTGTCTGGGTCACAGACTAAATAGCCACCGTTAAGAGGGTGTCAGTCAGTTCTACCATATTTCCTGCACGTCACGTTCCGAAAAAAACAAAATTGTAAAAAAAATATAAAAAAACAAATATTAAAAAAAAAAATATTTTTTCAGTTGTTTTAGCTCAGTGATACAAATCCATTTTACTCAGCTTTGTGTAACCTTTCTGTGTGTCACAGTTCAGCACATTCGCTCCCATCCGTATATACTGTCCAGGTGACACTTTCTGTACGTCACACAATACAACCAAGTCATTAGCTACCAATATCATCTACCGCTTGATCCAGAAAACTCTCTGTGCGACATTTCTCTGGGTCGCAGACTAAATAGCCACCGTTAACAGGGTGTCAGTCAGTCCTACCATAGTTCCTACACGTTACGTTCCCAAAAAAACAAAATTGTAAAAAAAATATAAAAAAACAAATATTAAAAAAAATATATTTTTTCAGTTGTTTTAGCACAGTGATACAAATCCATTTTACTCAGCTTTGTGTAACCTTTCTGTGTGTCACAGTTCAGCACATTCGCTCCCATCCGTATATACTGTCCAGGTGACACTTTCTGTACGTCACTTAATTCTACCAGACTGAACAAGTTTGTGGGTTTCAGTACACCAGGCCCATTTAATTTTTTTTTTTTATATCATACACTTATATACAAACAATGTTGAACCCCAGGGCTAAGGGTCGAGGACGAGGGCGTGGGCGTGGGCATTCAATTACTGCAGGGGGCAGAGGCCGTGGTCCTGGGCAGGGTGAGACAGTACCTGCTGATGAGGGAGCTGTGGAACGCCGCAGAGTTACACTCCCTAGCTTCATGTTTCAACTTACAGGGACACGTGGTAGAGGACTGTTGAAACCACAACAGTGCGAACAGCTGATCTCGTGGATTGCGGACAATGCTTCAAGTAATTTGTCCACCAGTCAGTCTTCCACGCAATCCTCCCACGTTACCCAAGGGAGCACTCCTCTGGCTCCTCCACCTCAACCTCCTTCCCCCCAGTCTGCCCCCTCCCAGGAAAATTTGGAATGTGATCCGGCATACTCTCAGGAACGGTTTTCTGGACCCTTCCCAGAGTCACAAACCACTTCTCAGGTTGCTGCTGACCTCGTTCCCGATGCCCAAGTTTTCCAACTGTCGCAGTCTGTGGGTGATGATGATGATGATGACAATGTTGACTTAGTGGAAGAAGTTTGTAAAGAGGTGTCAGACGATGAGGAGACACGGTTGTCAGACAGTGGTGAAGTTGTTGTTAGGGGAGGAATTCCGAGGGGGGAGCAGACTGAGGAATCGGAGGATGACGAGGTGACTGACCCAAGCTGGGTTGATATGCCGAGTGAAGACAGTGCTTCTGAGGCGGAGGCGAGTGCTGCACCAGAACAGGTTGTAAGAGGCAGTGGTGTGGCCAGAGGGAGAAGCAGGGCCAGAGCTTTTGCATCAGCAGCAACTGTTTCACGTAGTGAAGCTCCCATGGCGAGGCCTAGATGTTCGCAAGTCTGGAGGTTCTTTAAAGAAAGTGAGGATGACCAACGGACTGTGGTGTGCAACCTGTGCCACACCAGGATCAGCAGGGGTGCCACCACTACTAGCCTAACCACCACCAGCATGCGCAGGCATATGAGTGCTAAACACCCCACTCAATGGAACCAAGGCCAGTCACCACCTCCTGCGGGTCACACCACTGCTCCTTCCCCTGTGTCACTCGCTGCCTCTGCTAGTCAACCCCCTGCGTCACTCGCTGCCTCTGCTAGTCAACCCCCTGCCCAGGACCCCGGCATGAGCGCCTCCCACCGGAAAACCACACCTTCGCCTCAACGATCCTCCACAGTGTCCACCAATGTGTCCCAGCGCAGCGTTCAGCTGTCTTTACAGCAGACGCTGGAGCGCAAAAGGAAATACAGTTCCACCCACCCACATGCCCAAGCCCTCAACGTCCACATCTCCAAATTGCTTAGCCTGGAGATGCTGCCCTATAGGCTGGTAGAGACCGAGGCCTTTCGCAATCTCATGGCGGTGGCTGCCCCTCGGTATTCCGTCCCCAGCCGCCACTATTTTTCCCGATGTGCCGTCCCAGCCCTACACCAGCACGTGTCGGAGAACATCATCCGTGCCCTGACCAACGCTGTTTCTGAGAAGGTCCACCTAACCACGGACACGTGGACAAGTGCTGCCGGGCAGGGACACTATATCTCACTGACGGCACATTGGGTTAACTTAGTGGAGGCTGGGACCGAGAATGACCCTGGGGCCGCTCATGTACTGCCCACACCGAGGATTGCGGGGCCTACCTCGGTTACGGTCTCTCAGACGTACTATGCCTCCTCCTCCTCCTCCGACCCCTCCTCCTCCACCGAATTACCATCCGTGGGCACGGCGCCTTCAGTCGGTAGCTCTAGGCGCAGCAGCAGTGCCGTGGGTAAGCGCCAGCAGGCGGTGCTCAAACTGCTGAGCTTAGTTGACAAAAGGCACACCGCCCAAGAGCTGTTACAGGGCATCACGGCGCAGACCGATGTGTGGCTGGCACCGCTGAACCTCAAGCCAGGCATGGTTGTGTGTGACAACGGGCGTAACCTGGTGGCGGCTCTGCAACTCGGCAGACTGACACATGTGCCATGCCTGGCCCACGTGTTCAATCTAATAGTTCAGCGGTTCCTCAAGACATACCCCAATCTGTCTGATTTGCTCACCAAGGTGCGCCGCATCTGTGCGCATTTCCGCAAGTCGACCACAGATGCTGCCACTCTCAGGGCAGCACAGCGCCGCCTACAACTGCCCGCTCACCGACTGTTGTGCGACGTGCCCACGAGATGGAATTCCACATTAAACATGTTATCCAGAGTTTACCAGCAGCGCAGAGCTATTGTAGACTGCCAGATGTCATCTTCCACCAGAACTGGTAGTCAGGTCTCTCAGATTCCTCAAGTCTACAATGAGGAGTGGACGTGGATGTCTGATATCTGCCAGGTGTTGAGCAACTTTGAGGAGTCAACACAGATGGTCAGCGGCGATGCCGCCATTATCAGCCTCACCATCCCGCTGCTTTGCCTGTTGAAAAACTCACTGCTTAGCATCAAGTCGGATGCTTTGCGCTTGTCACAAGGGACGGTGGAGGAAGATACGTCACTTGATAGCCAGAGCACCCTCCAGTCTGTTTCTCAGCGTCTATCGGAGGAGGGGGATGAGGATGAGGAAGAAGAGGAGGAGAATGTCGGCGAGACAGTAGAGGGTACCAGTGCTCAGTCCTTAACTCTTGAGCGTGTATGGGCTGAAGAGGAGGACTTGGAGGAGGAGGAGGAGGAGGAGGAAATGGAGAGTCAGGTCAGTGAGGAGAGGGAATTCTTGCGTGTTGGGACTCTGGCGCACATGGCAGACTTCATGTTAGGCTGCCTATCCCGTGACCCTCGCTTTAGAAGAATTTTTTCCAACACCGATTACTGGGTGTTCACTCTCCTGGACCCACGGTACAAGCAGAACCTTTCCACTCTCATCCCTGCAGAGGAAAGGAGTATGAGAGTGAATAGGTATCAACAGGCCCTGGTGCACAAGCTGAAACAATTCTTCCCATCTGACGCCGCTAGCGGCAGAGGGCATGGTTCTGTGGGCCAAGTAGCGGGGGAGAGGAGGCGAGCAGGCAGCTTGTCCAGCACTGGCAGGGGAACGCTCTCCAAGGCCTTTGCCACTTTTATGTCACCCCAGCAAGACACTGTCACCTGTCCCCAGTCTAGGCAGAGTAGGGGGGAGCTGTACAGAAAGATGGTGAGGGAGTACCTAGCTGACCATACCAACGTCCGTAGCGATCACTCTGCTCCATACAACTACTGGGTTTCAAAGCTGGACACGTGGCCTGAACTGGCGCTGTACGCCTTGGAGGTGCTGGCCTGCCCTGCCGCTAGCGTGCTGTCAGAGCGGGTATTCAGTGCAGCTGGTGGCGTCATCACCGATAAGCGTACACGCCTGTCAACTGACAGCGCTGACAGGCTGACGCTTATTAAAATGAACAAAGCCTGGATTTCACCGGAATTCAAATCTCCTCCGGGGGAAAGCAGCTAAAGATTTAAATAACTTATGTATCCGATTACTCTTCTCTACTCCTCTTCTCTACTCCTCCTCCTCCTCCATATCGTCTTTGCCTAACACTGACCCAAAAAACGCCATTTTTTAGAGGTCCAACTGGCACTCTTTTAGCACAATTTTTCAGGAGGGCCCCCTACAGGCCCTCTCTTCAAACAATTTTTCAGGAGGGCCCCCTACAGGCCCTCTATTCAAACAATTTTTCAAGAGGTCCACCTACAGGCCCTCTCTTCAAACAATTTTTCAGGAGGGCCCCCTACAGGCCCTCTCTTCAAACAATTTTTCAGGAGGGCCCCCTACAGGCCCTCTATTCAAACAATTTTTCCAGAGGTCCACCTACAGGCCCTCTCTTCAAACAATTTTTCAGGAGGGCCCCCTACAGGCCCTCTATTCAAACAATTTTTCCAGAGGTCCACCTATAGGCCCTCTGTCCAAACAATTTTAACGGAGGTCCACCTACAGGCCCTCTCTCTCTCCAAACAATTGTTCCGGAGGTCCACCTACAGGCCCTCTCTCCAAACAATTTTTCCGGAGGTCCACCTATAGGCCCTCTCTCCAAACAATTGACGTCTTTTTCCTATCTTTCTCTCTCTCCAAACTATTTTTCCGGATAGCTGCCATATACTGTATTAAACTGAGAAGAATAAAGAGAACACATGCTACACTTGATCAAGTTCATAATTTACGACTGTACCGGTTGATGCAACAGTTTTCAAAAATCCATTCTGGCTGTTGTCACCACCACACACGCTAGCCCAGGGGGCACTCCTCTGGCTCTTCCAGCGAAACCTCCTTCCCCCCAGCCTGCCCCCCACCTACAGGCCTTCTCTCCAAACAATTGACGTCTTTTTTCTATCTTTCTCTCTCTCCAAACTATTTTTCCGGATAGCTGCCATATACGGTATTAAACTGAGAAGAATACGGAGAACACATGCTACACTTGATCAAGTTCATAATTTACGACTGTACCGGTTGATGCAACAGTTTTCAAAAATCCATTCTGGCTGTTGTCACCACCACACACGCTAGCCCAGGGGGCACTCCTCTGGCTCTTCCAGCGAAACCTCCTTGCCCCAGCCTGCCCCCCCCCCACCTACAGGCCCACTCTACAAACAATTTAGCCGGATAGGGGACGTATCAGAAGTTGCACTCATGTTTGTTTTTGTTCTTCTTTTATCTGCCTCCTGACCTGTGATAGGCAGAGCATGAACACGTCCCCTTAGCTGCAGTGGGACAAACACTCCCCTGGCCAGAGCAAGCTCTTTTTCCCTTTTCCGTGTTCGAAAAATCCATTAAATATAGGGTCCCAAGATAGGGGACGTATACGGTATTAAACTGAGAAGAATCGATACTGCACCGGCTGATGCTAGAGCATTTCCAAATGCATTCCGGCTGTTGTCACCACCACACACGCTAGCCCAGGGGGCACTCCTCTGGCTCTTCCAGCGAAACCTCCTTCCCCCCCACCTACATGCCCTCTCTCCAAACAATTTTGCCGGGTAGGGGGACGTATTAGATATTGTACTGATTCTGAATTGCCTCCTGCGATAGATGGGAATCGAACCCGCATCAACTGCTTGGGAAGTAGCTATGCTCACCACTATACCACCAGCAGGCACAGCAACTGATAAGAACAGATACTAAACTTGATTTTAGCTGCAGTGCCAGCATGAGTAGTGGTGTCACCTGCAGGCGGTGACGGACCTTCGTTGCACCTAGTTGGGTGCTTCCCTAACATGTGATGGCCATGTGCCTCGCCTTTCTTGGTCTGGGTGAGCACAATTGCCATGAGGGTAACCACCAGGCTGTTGCCTGAGAATTTGGGGTAATGGTGGGATTAGGCAGCCTCAGAGGCATCCATGCATGCTGCCCCTGCTGTTTCCTGTCCATTTCCGTGGTGTTTCCATCATTTTCTGAGGTTTCCAGGTTTTCACCCAGCCTTCCCTAGGCAGAGCCTTGGTCCCCCGCAAAAATGCTCGAGTCTCCCATTGACTTCAATGGGGTTTGTTATTCGAAACGAGCACCCGAGCATCGGGAAAAGTTCGACTCGAATAACGAGCACCCGAGAATTTTAGTGCTCGCTCATCTCTAGTCAGCACATTACCATGGCTGAAAATACAAAGCCAAGCACAATGCAACAGCACTCTGCAAATACATAATATATGAACCAATGTCATACTCACTATAAAAATTTACTTGTACTAATGCTATCCAATATATATAGCTGAGTGTATCTATGTGTGTATGTATGTGTGTGTGTATATCCTCTAAAGCAATCCACACCATCGCATTTACAATCACGAAATTTGGTACACAGATACATCAGGTGTCCAAGAAGATTTTAGACCGAGTCTCAGCTCTCTAGGACGTACCGTTCCTGTGATATTCCCAAAAAATGCATTAGCTAATAGAAGCCTGGCCAAATGACTCATCAGCCAAGAGAAGCTCTCAGGCCCTTAGCCTCCACATACACACAGTTTTAAAACAGGTTTCCATAACAAGCCATCCATTTTTGTTCACTGCTGTCTGACAGTGAGCTGTTCAAAAAGACATTCCTGTGTCTGTCCAGGCCATGCACCAGACGGAGGACAGGGAGCCTGAAAGCCAGACTGTCCGGCCTAAAACCGGACCTCTGGCCACCTTAGGGGCAGGCTGCTATGGAGGTCACAGTTAAAGGGGAGGGCACTGTGGATGTTACTGTTAAGGGGGCAGGCTGCTGTGGAGGTCACTGTTAAAGGGGCAGGCACTGTGGAGGTCACTGTTAGGGATGAGCGAATTTCTTCAAAATTCGCTTCGGCTGATTCGCCGAATTTTACAAAAAAATTCGCTTAGTGACAAATTACTTCGCCACGAAGCACATTTTTTTGTAAGTAGTGGGTGCAATGACAGGGAGCTGCGAAAGCTCCGCCCCCATCATTGTACCCTTCAGATGCCGCATTCATACAGTACAGACAAAAGTTTGGACACACCTTCTCATTCAAAGAGTTTTCTGTATTTTCATGACTATGAAAATTGTAGATTCACACTGAAGGCATCAAAACTTTGAATTAACAATGTGGAATTATATACTTAACAAAAAAGTGTGAAACAACTGAAAATATGTCATATATTGTAGGTTCTTCAAATTAGCCACCTTTTGCTTTGATTACTGCTTTGCACACTCTTGGCATTCTCTTGATGAGCTTCAAGAGGTAGTCACCTGAAATGGTATTCCAACACTCTTGAAGGAGTTCCCAGAGATGCTTAGCACTTGTTGGCCCTTTTGCCTTCACTCTGCAGCCCATCTCGACTGGGTTCAGGTCTGGTGATTGTGGAGGCCAGGTTATCTGGTGTAGCACCCCATCACTCTCCTTCTTGGTCAAATAGCCCTTATACAGCCTGGAGGTGTGTTTGGGGTCATTGTCTTGTTGATAAATAAATGATGGTCCAACTAAACGCAAACCGGATGGATAGATGGATAGATGACCTTTATTATAGCAAATTGATAGCTTTATTTAATTGGTTAATATGGGGTAGGCCCAGAAACAGAATCAAATATGAAGAATTGTGCTGTCCCAGAGCAAAAGGGCGATTGGGCCTACCCAACACTAAACTATATTTCTTAGCAGCTAGACTACAGGAAGTAATGGCAATTAAAGATCATTCCCCTAGCAGATTTTTGTTTATAGATAATCAATATCAGCAGGATATATATGCTTATTTGGAAGCAGAGGCTCCTAGTAATAAGGTTAAATTGAGTAATATAATGGCCTATACATTTAAGAAGGTATGGGAGGAGTTAAAGGCTATTATGGGCCATGCTGGACCCTTTGACTTTACGCCCCTTTGGAATAATGTTAACCTTGATGAATTGGCTAAGGTTTCTTCTTATAATAGACTAAAAGTTAAGGGCATTAGGACACTAAAAGATACTTTTGTTCTAGGGAAACTTAAGAGCTGGGAGGAATTAAAGAAAGAATTCGATCTGACAGATAAGGATAAATATGTATATATACAGATAAGTAATGCAGTTAATAAAACAACTGAGAAGAATAAATATCACCATACTCCAGCGATAGGATTTATATTTGACTTAACTAATGGAAAAATTTCACGGAAAAAAAGACTTTCTATTATCTATAAAAAACTGACTCAGGGAAAATTACTTAATAAATTACCCAACTCTTATAATAAATGGGGTTCTGATCTAGACGGTTTGGGACAGATTAATTGGGATAGAATATGCGTAAATATTCGAAAAGCATCGGTAAACAGGAACCATCAACTGATTCAATTAAAAATTATTTTGCGCCTCTATTATACTCCTCTTTTTCTGTCCAGAATTAAATATAGATCGAATTCTCACTGCCCTAAGTGTAAAAGCGAGAATGCAGATATGATGCATATGCTATGGCAATGTCACCATATCACACTATTCTGGGCGCAAATAGTGGATGAAATAGAAAAAAATTTAAAGATTAAACTATCGCCCTCACCCATGCTAATGATTCTGGGAGATGACTCAAGTTTACTTTTGAACAGGAATATGAAAACTAAACTTCTATATTATTTGTTTTACGGTAGATACCACATTATAAGAAAATGGATGGATATTAATCCACCGAATATTAAGGCATGGAGGGAAACCCTAGAATGGTATAAAAAAGTTCAACTTAATTGATCTAAACAAGCGTTTGTTTTTTTTTTTTCTTTATTTTCTTCCTTTCTCTTTTGCATCTTTTATGATTACTATGTTGATTACGCACTTGGTACATAAATTAGGTCCCTGGGGAGGCTGGTGGGGGTGGGGGGTGTTGGTAGAATGTATGCATTTCAATTGATATATTATGTGTTTATATAACTATGGAAACTTTGTATGCTTAAAAATTTAAATAAAAAAAAAACGCAAACCGGATGGAATAGCATGCCGCTGCAAGATGCTGTGGTAGCCATGCTGGTTCAGTATGCCTTCAATTTTGAAAAATTCCCCAACAGTGTCACCAGCAAAGCACCCCCACACCATCACACCTCCTCCTCCATGCTTCACAGTGGGAACCAGGCATGTAGAGTCCAAAGTGTGAATCTACAATTTTCATAGTCATGAAAATACAGAAAACTCTTTGAATGAGAAGGTGTATCCAAACTGTACTGTATATGAAGCCCATTCTGTATCCTACTTCTGCTGATGTCA
>ONZH01004609.1:0-41715 GCA_900303285.1 Rhinella marina | reverse complement strand
AGCAAATATTCAAATGGCGTCCAGCGATCCTCTCATTTAGCTCTGCTGCACAGCTGAAATACATAGTCCGGCTGATGGACCGCCAGGATTATGATTTACGATGGCACACACTGCCACCCGAACCAGCATAAAAAGGAGGTGATCCAAGGCAGGTGATCGAGGCTTGCGGCCATCGTTTTGACACATTGCGGACCCGCGGGCCAGATCCAGTGTAAATGGTCAGATCTGAAATCGCCCTCAGTGGCAGTATGTATATTTGAGGTAGAACAATTAAGGTGCTGTCTATCCGGCTATGGGCATAGTACAATCAACCACAATACTATAAAGTGAATATGAGGACCCATTGTGGTACCTGTAAAGAAATACACACAATGGGCAACATACTTGAAAACGTTGCTTAAGAGTAAAAACATTAGTGCAAACAATCCAGTGCAAACAATATAGTGCAAATGCATTATATGTATAATGTAAACATTTTAAATATCACCTACCTAGTATGCTCACGGACACGTTTAAGTCTCTTTCCTTCTTTCTGACGCTTGTCATAGAACTGGAGCAGAGTCCCAAACTCAGTTGCAATTTGTAATCCACATAGGTAAAATTGTAATCCAAATGGGTAAAAAAATAGCAGCAAAGGTTCCTTTAAAAACCCTCTTTCAAGGGGATCCCCAATAACCTGAAAAGGGGGAAAAAAGGGATGAGGCGCACGTCTGCGCAACTTGGTTAAAACGTTTTTTTTTTTTTTAATGGGGGGAGTCCTGACAATCCATGTCCATCTGGGTGAGGACAAACGCAGGGCAACAAAAATAAAAACACGCCAATCTGTGCTCACCCTTCAGGTTAAGTCCACGTTGTGGCTCCCATAAAATTTTCAGGATTCTTACTTAAGGGCCAGCAGGTCCTCTTCACTGCTGCTGGAGCTAAAAGACATGAGAGGGCGCTCCTGCCTCATGAAAGCGACACTGGCTGTGGCAGCAGACCCCCACCAATCTCTCAGAGATGGTCTTGGTAGTGACCGGGCGGTCACACTGGCAAGGGCCGTGGCAACTTGGGCCTTGCCCATTACCTTGTAGGGGCTAGATCCTCCCACCGGCATACAAGGTGACAGAATCTCCGGCTGTAAGGGCTCTGGTAACGGTCTTCCGCGAGCGGCGGACTGTGTTGCCTGCACCTGCCATGGCAGTTGGTATTGTACCACCGATGGCTGGTACACAAAACTGTTGGTGGTCATCTGTCCCACATGAACAATCGGCGGCGGTGGCAAATCGGGTATCAGGGGTTCCAGCTGAGCTTGGGAATGGGATTTCTCCTCAGATAGCAGAGTCCCATGGGAACACCGAGCCTCTTCTGCGGCCTGGGCCTCCTCAGTCCAGTCTTCCGGGGGCACTGCAAGAGTAGCTGGTCGCTTAAGGAGTTTCACCCCAGTAGCAAATGGGCCTTGGAGGCTCTTCATGGGGGTATACTCCAAGTAATCCCCTGCGTGGAGATTGTGGCGGACGGGCGGAAGATACGGCTGCTTTACAGAACGGCGGTTCACATATAACTCTTCCGTCGTCTGCTCATTGCCGATAAAACCTACTCCCTGTTCCACATTGAACCAAATAACGGTACCCCTTTGGCGCTCCAGCTTAGGGTCACCGGACCGTGGGTGCTCCAACACCTGAACAACCCACTCCTCTACCAGCTTTTTGTATTTCCAGAGGGTCAGGGCGTTCCGGGTGACAGCCTCGGGGACCATAGAATTTTGACAAAGGGAGTAGTCCTTCCGCGGCGGAGCGGGAACTCCTGCCGCCTCCGCCGTGTCAGCCAGTGGAGTGAACACCTCAGCGGGCACCTCAACCGACTTCTTAGGCTGCCGGACATATTGAGAGACGTAGATCTCCTCCGGTTCCTTCTCCTCATAGGGGTCGGTGCCCCTTCACCATGCCTCCCCAGTCAGGACCTCGCTGTGTCGCCATCTTAATTTCCTGAGTTGCCTCGTCTTCCTCGTGCGCTGGAGAAGGGGGCGGAGCTACCAGGGAGGAGTCTGCATCGCAAATGAATTGAATTCGTACGCAACAACGTATAGAGTAACTTATACGTAGCAATAGCGTATAATTGATAGGACAAACTACATAGTGAATGCGTACAAAACCGAAGTGAATCACCTAATATTCGGATTCGCTTAGCAGCTAAAAATTCCCAAGATTCGATACGAATCGACGAATCGATTCGCTCATCTCTAACCCTCACCCTGAAGAGCTGCCTAATGTAACAAGGAGGGAAAAGTTTTGGAAGATGGTAAAGGAGTACCTAGCTGACCGTGTCAACGTCCTCAGCGATCCCTCTGTGCCGTATAATTATTGGGTGTCTAAGCTGGACACTTGACACAAACTGGTGCTCTATGCCTTAGAGGTGCTGGCCTACCCTGCTGCCAGCATTTTGTCTGAGCGGGTATTTAGTGCCGCTGGGGACATAATTACTGATAAGCGCATCCGCCTGTCAACTGACAATGCTGACAGGTTGACGCTTATCAAAATGAACAAGGCCTGGATTGCCCCTGACTCCTCTACTCCAAAAGAGAAAAGCGGCTGAAAATGAAGGAAACTTAAATCAGGCTTTTAGGGTGTACTGAATACACTGTATTATCATGTACCCCTTCCTCTTCTCGTCCTCTTCCTACTCTTCCTCCATCATTTGAAACAGCTTCCAGCTGGGCCTGCACCCAAATTTGTTAGGCACTCAGCTCACCAGCTGTGCCTGCAACATAATTTTTGGGCCTATCAGCTCACCAGTAGGCACTCAACCATAATGTCAGCTTGGCATTAGCGTGTCACACTTAAATATTTTTAACGGTCTGCTCTTCTGCAGAATGTCACATGAAGAATATCTTTATTTCGACGGTCAACTTGGCATTAGCGTGTCACACTAAAATGTTTTTAACGGTCTGCTCTGCAGTGAAATGTCACATCAAGAATATCATTCTTTTGGACGGTCAGCTCGGCATTAGTGTGTCAGATTTAAATATTGTTAACGGTCTGCGGTAAAACGGTAATGTTTTTAATGGTAAAATTATGTTATTAATGGTAAAAATAACATAATTTTATTATGTGGGTCACTACAATGATGATAATGTCACATTTCTATATATTTTTTAGTATTCTTCCTTTCCTCCTGCAGGCTGTCAGCTCTGTTACTGCTTCAGACTGACAGCGCAGCCGCCCTCCATTCATTTCAATGGGGCCGGCGAAAATAGCCGAGCCAATGCTCGGCTATTTCCGTCGGCTACATAGAAATGAATGGTAGCAGTGGCCGCGCATGCGTGGTGCGCTCCCATTCATTTCTATGGGAGCAGCAGGGGAGCTGCGCCTGATGGTGCCCGGACCCAGGGAAACTTGGGGTCCTCCAGGAGCAGCGCTCCCCCCTCTGATCTCGATATAGGTGTGGGTCCCCGCGGCGGGACCTGCACCTATAAGACAATGGGGTCATAACCATATGTCTAAGATGAGAATACCCCTTTAAGAACTGATTTCTCATCAGGGCAGTGTATTTGTACATACTTACAGTAGATTGAAAATACTTCATTTTCCCCCTTCAGTTCTTTGGTATGTGGGCTTTGGTCATAAAATGTTGTCTTGTTTCCCTTGGACACATTTCCTTCTTGAGGTGACCTTACTGTATTATTATTTTGCACTATCCGTTTCAACTGCTCTATTGATACATTGACAGTTACTGGAGAATAATCACTGATAATAAAGCATTCATTTTCTCAGACTACGAAGTTAAATCCACACCAGAAATTGACCATCTCTGATATAAGGATGGGGCTGACATTACAGGAGGTCCTAATGAGGGCTCTGAAGAAGTTGGAGGATTCAGGTTTCCAGAGATTCAAAGAGAAGCTAAGTGTCTGGGAAGTCAGAAAAGAATATAAGAATATTCCTAAAGACGAACTGACTGAGAAAGATCCGGAACACGTCGCTGGTCTCATAAATGAATATTACAGATATGCCTACGGGGCTGAAGTGACCCTGGATATTCTACAAGACATAGGTGAAAAGAAAGTCCGGGAGGAACTCCAGTGTGACCTGAAGGAAGGTAAGCCGTGATCATCTACAGTTGATAGTTATACTATTGTATTTATTATAGTAAATAATCACACTATAGGTTCTGATGTCAAACATCTCTGCATGAACTACAAGAAGGGTGTCATTTGGCTCTTCCTGTAGACCCTTAAGCACAAAGATACCCAAACCTATTTTCCCACAATTCACAGATATAAAGTCATGTCAGGAATGCTGTATCAGGATAAAGCACTGATATAGGAATAAATCACAGGGATTATGTTGTTGATGCAGATGGTACAAATTTGGTGGCCTCCTCAAAAGGCAAGATACAGTATAGGTTTGCCTAAAGATCTGTTAGTGTCTCAAATGTGCTCCTTGATGTTATACTGCACTACATTAGTTGGCTGCTACTGATCATTGTGGAGTGTCACCATGCTGCAACATGATAAACTGTTGCAGGGGAAGATACTTACTCTCTTACAATGGATGTTGAACAACTGTGTCAACCAACTGTGCCAGCAAACAGGCATCCCCCTGGTATTCATCTTTTAATGCTTAAAGAGGCTCTGTCACCAGTTTCAAACCTATGTATTAAAATACATAGGTAAATAGCTGCAGTGTACACAATTAAAGACATACCTTTATAGCAGACGTCATAGCAGGGGTTGTTGAGTAAAGTTAACTTTTAAAAATATGCAAATTAACCTTCGGAGCACCGGGAGGCGGGCTTTTCCTTCTGAGCACTGCTTTTTTACCGCCCTCCTGGGTCCGTGGCATGCCCTGCTAAATTTAATCACGCCCCCTTAATACATGATAGACAGCGCTAGACCGTTCGGTCTAGCACTGAAATCCCGCGCCTGCGTACTCCTAATGTCCCCGGCGCATGCAGTGTTGAGCACTGCAAGCGCTTTGTTCCCTCTGCGCACGCGCCGTCACTTCGCTAGACCCGGAAGTGACTGCGCGACACTGCAAGCGCTACTGCGCATGCGCCGGGGGGTGTGACTATGAACATCTGGTATAATAATACAACCAGCTGCATCCGTTCTGGTTGTATTATATCAAAAAATGAAGTAACAAGGTCTCACACTAAAACCATTGTAAGTCAATGGATGCTGGATCTGTTTTTTTTTTGTTTGTTTTTTTAAATGCTGGATCAGACTTCTTCAGTGATTTTGTGTCCAGCATAGGAATGCAACAAAGCAGAACAGAATGCATTCTGGCACTCTCTATTCTGGTGCTACCGACGCCAAGGATTGTGGGCCCTACCTTCATCTCCTCCTCCACTTCCACTGCAGAATTTGCATCTTGCAGCACCAGTCAGACTTCACTAAGTAGCTGGAAGCAGTGTAGCACAGCAGCCGGGAAGCGGCAACATTCTGTGCAGAAGCTTATTTGCTTAGGTGACTAACAGCACACCGCCGCAGAGCTGTGGCAGGGAATAATGGATCAGGCTGAGCAGTGCCTTTCGCCAGTCAACCTATAGCCAAGCATGGTTGTGTCTGATAACGGCCACAACTTGGTGGCGGCTTTGGAGCTCAGCAACCTCCCACACATACCATGCCTGGCCCATGTCTTCAACTTAGTGGTTCAGCAGTTTCTGAAAACCTACCCCAATTTGCCTCAGCTACTGGTGAAGGTGCGCCGCCTGTGTGTCAATTTCCCAAAGTCAACTATAGCTTCAGCCAGTCTGGGAACACTGCAGCAGCGCATGTGCTTGCCAGCTCACCGACTGCTGTGCAACCTGAGCACGCGCTGGAACTCCACCTTCCACATGTTGGGCAGCAGAGGGCAGTAGTGGAATACCAGCTGCAACACGGTCGGCGCCATTCCAGTCAGCTTCCACTCTTCACAAGTGATGAGTGGGCATTGATCTCTGACCTCTGTGAGGTTTTATGCAACTTTGATGAATCTACACTAGTGTTGATCGAGCACCAAAATGCTTGTGTGCTCTGGTAGAACACTTGGTGATGCTCGAGTGCTCTACAGAGCACCCAAGCACAATGTAAGTCAATGGGAGAAGACCAGGCACCCCCTGCTCGGATGAGAGGAGGGTGTCGGGTTCATAGGAAAAGGTCAGAATCGCAAATTCTCCTCTTTCACTCGTTAAAGTACACTAATTAACTAAATTCGTAAGCATTAGCGTACAATGCGTAGCATTACCGTACAAATTTGTATGCATTAGCATACTCGAGCATCGCACTCAAGCAAATACGGTGTTCGGCCGAACACCGAGCAAACCCGAGCGTAGACATGCTCGGCCGAACAGCATGTTCGGCCAAGCATGCTCGCTCAACACTAATCCACACAGATGGTGAGCGGCGATAGCGCTGTTATCAGCATAACATCCCACTTTTGTGTCTACTTAAAAGCTCACTGCTCACAATAAAGGCAGACACTTTGCATGTGGAAGAGGTGGAAATGGGGGAAGACCCTACACAGGGTGATAGCCTGACCACCCTTGGTTCGTCTTCTCAGTGCGAATTGGAGGAGGAGGAGGAGGAGCAGGAGACGGTTGCCACCGCTACAGAGGGTAGTACCCATAGCAGGTTTACATCATCTCTTCGGCGTGGATGGGGCGAAGAGATGAGGAAGAGGACGAAGAGATGGAGAGTCATCCTCCTGGTGAGGAGAGTGAAGACTTGTCTGTTGGAACTCTGGCACACATGGCTGACTTCATGCTAGGCTGCCTTCCCCTTGACCCTCGCGTTATACGCATTTTAACGAACACCGACTACTGGTTGTTCAACCTTCTCGACCCCCGCCACAAAGAGAACTTCTCATTTCTTATTCCTCTGGTGGAGAGGACTAGAAAAATGGTGCAATACCAGAAGGCCCTTGTAGAAAAATTGCTCCAAAAATTTCCAGCTGACAATGCTGGCGGCAGAGTACGTATTTCCTTGGCCACCCGAGGAGGGAGACGAGGGGAACACACAGCAGTTCCAACAAAGGCAGGGCGACACTCTCCAAGGCCTGGGACAGTTTCATAACACCCTGCCAGCAACCTCACTCTGCTGAGCAGCCTAGTGTCACAAGGAGGGAAAAGTTTTGGAAGATGGTAAAGGAGTACGTAGCTGACCGTGTCAACGTCCTCAGCGATCCCTCTGTGCCGTATAGTTATTGGGTGTCCAAGCTGGACACGTGGCATGAACTGGCGCTCTATGCCTTGGAGGTGCTGGCATGCCCTGCCGCCAGCGTTTTGTCTGAGCGGGTATTTAGTGCCACTGGGGGCATAATTACTGATAAGAACATCCGCCTGTCAACTGAAAATGCTGACAGGTTGACACTTATCAAAATGACCAAGGCCTGGATTGCCCCTGACTTCTCTACTCCACCAGAGGAAAGCGACTTAACATGAAGGAACCTTAAATGTGGCTTTTAGGGAGTATTGAATACACTGTATTCTCATGTACCCCTTCCTCTTCTCGTCCTCTTCCTCCTCATCCTCCATCATATCAAACTGCTTATTAGGCTGCCCTCGACATTCACCAGCAGGCCCTCACTACTAATTATTAAGACACTCACCAGCAGGCCCTCACCACTAATTTTTAAGATGGTCACTAGTAGGACCTCACCCATAATTTTTTAGACTGTCACCTCAGAAGCAGGACCTCACCCATAATTTTTTTAGATGGTCAGTTCAGCAGCAGCACTTCACCCATAATTTTTAGATGGTCAGCCCAGCAGCAGCACATCACCCATAATTTTGTAGATGGTCAGCTCAGCAGTAGCACCTCACCCATAATTTTTTAGATGGTTAGCTAAGCAGCAGCACGTCACCCATAATGTTTTAGACTGTCAGCTCAGCAGCAGGACATCACCCATAATTTTTTCGATGGTCAGCTAAGCAGCAGCCCCTCACCCATATTTTTTACAGGGTCAGCTCAGCAGCACCTCACCCATAATTTTTTAGACGGTCAGATAAGCAGCAGCATGTCACCCATAATGTTTTAGACGGTCAGCTCAGCAGCAGCACCTCACCCATATTTTTTTAGACGGTCAGCTAAGCAGCAGCAGCACCTCACTCATAATTTTTTAGACGGTCAGCTCAGCAGCAGCACCTCCCCATAATTTTTTAGACGGTCAGCTAAGCTGCATCACGTCCCCCATAATATTTTAGATGGTCAGCTCAGCAGCAGGACCTCGCCCATAATTTTTTATACGGTCAGATAAGCAGAAGCATGTCACCTATAATTTTTTAGACGGTTTCTCAGCAGCAGCACCTCACCCATAATTTTTTGAATGGTCAACTAAGCAGCAGCACGTCACCCATAATTTTTTAGACGTCAGCTATGCAGCAGGACCTCACCCATAATTTTTTATATGGTCAGCTAAGCAGCAGCATGTCACCCATATTTTTTAGACGGTCAACTCAGCAGCAGCACCTCACCCAATTTTTTTCGACGGTCAGCTAAGCAGCATCACATCCCCCATAATATTTTAGATGGTCAGCTCAGCAGCAGCACCTCACCCATAATTTTTTAGACGGTCAGCTCAGCAGCAACACCTCACCAATAATTTTTAGACGGTCAGCTAAGCAGCAGCACGTCACCCATAATTTTTTAGACGGTAGCTCAGTAGCAGCACCTCACCCATAATTTTTTAGATGGTCAGCTAAACAGCAGCACGTCACCCATAATGTTTTAGACGGTCAGCTCAGCAGCAGGACATCACCCATAATTTTTTTGATGGTCATCTCAGCAGAAGCACCTCACCCATAATGTCTTAGAGGGTCAGCTCAGCAGCAGACCCTCACCCCTAATGTTTTTGAGTGTCAGGAGCAGGCAATCAATCCTAATTTTTCAAGTTTGTGTCTGATGCCCTCCTTTATGTGTAATAAAGAGAGTATTGGAGTGCCTATTCCAATACTGGCAGCCCTTTAACTTTGTGCATAGGCTTTATGAGTGTTGGAGTCCCACGACATGAACAATTGTACCACAATATCAATGAGGCCCTCCTTTATGTGATATACCAGTTGTATCGGAGTGCCTGTTCCTTGTAATTTTTTGGCAGCATTTGCGCTTTATGTACAAGTAAATATATTTTTCCTAACAATATTTCCTCTAAAATCAATGTTATATTTGGTTTTGGGGGGTATTCTTGTAATTCCAGAAAAGTGGCGTAATACTCGGACAACATTGTACCCAGCAGCAACTTTGGAGTCCAAGATGCATCCAGACATCCTCCCCATGCTGTTCCCAATCCATTTCAGTGGTGTTTCCACCATTTTCTCAACTTTACCTATGAACCAGACATCCTCCCCTCTTCAGAGCAGGGGGTGCCTGGTTTAGTGCTCGGGTTCTCCCATTGACTTCCATTGTGCTCGGGTGCTTGGTCGAGCAATCGAGCACCACCTAGTGTTCGACCCTAGCACCGCGGTGCTCGATCATAACTAATTATGATGTCATCAGGTTTCTAATCTGGCAAAGCGCTTATGGCTTTATGCAGTAGATGTTCTGACACCATCTTGGGAACTCTGCTGGACGACATCCGGATAAGTAATAGCAACTCTCTACCAGCCTGTATTATTTTTTTTACAAAATGCATAGTCTACTGCAAATAATAATTGCTGTAAGTAGGGGAGAAAAAAGACCTGGTCCAACCATCACAGCGAGCCTTTCTAAGACCTAACAATGCCAGCTGTTAGAAAGACCTTTCTAAAGGCCAGCAGGAAAAAAATGAATAGAGAGTTTATTCTCCCAATCAGGAAATAGTAATTGTTTGTTACATTTTGTTTGCCATTTAGTTAATTTGGGGCCCCAATGTACTATATTGTCTCCCCACATGGGCCAGTTGTAGTCAATAGAGAACCTTGAATTACTTCAAAACAGCAATTAATCTGCATTTTGAGTAAGTAAACTATTAAATTATAGGCAAGCAAAAAAAGTGGTTTTTCAAGGAACTGGTGTAGAAAGTGACCCATAAGTGGACCAGAAATCAGAGGCATACAGAGTTATTTTAATCATATACCATACATATAAGACACAAAAAAACTGTAGCATGCCTCACCCCGTGCTTCACTCCATAGTGACGGCAGCCTATGGAGACCTCTGTCATCTCCATGAGCCCTTAGAATACTTTATCTTATTCCTAGATATAGATTGTGGTGGAATAACTTCTGACTTTCCTGGTTTTATGTTCACAGTGGATATTTCAGGACGCGGACTTGGAACTACAATGTTTACAGGTAAGAAGATTATAGTCACTTGTACAGTAATGTTCATATCATGCCTAATGCCTTATGATAGATGATTTACAAAGTCCTGCACACAACTCCTCCTATATGTTCCCAAGTGAGCCCATATGTTTTGGGATTTATCATTTGGAGCTATAGAAATTACTGCATTTGGCATTTATTGCAGTTCTTATTGCAATTTACAGCTTTAAATCTCAGTATTTTTTTATGAAAATTGCTCCCCTCAATGTTTGCTGTGAGATGTCACCCTAGGATGGTGCCTTCCCTTGCCTACCCCCTTTATTTATACAGATCAAAGGAAGTCACAAATCTGAAAAGCAGACCAGGGCAGCTCAAATGGAAACAGCAAATAGATGGATATGCTTGACTTACAGAAAGTCTTGTACAGTCCTGATGCACTCAGTGTTATCATTCTTCACTGCTTAACCACCTAAATGTTTTGCACAAGTCCAGCTTTGGTAGGGTGAAAAGTAGCTAACTGGAGTGGGGAGGGCTGCTTTACATGCTGTTATAGTCCAAGCAACACTGGAGAAATCACTATTAGAAATCAAGTTTGGAATCATCGAGGGTAAAACCTGTTTTTACTTTAATTTTCAGCTGCATTCACAGCATCCCGATTTCTATCAGTGATATCTTCCTCTGTCCTGAACACATTGCTGCATTCCGGTATTGTCTGAAAGCTTGAAATGTCTGCATGTGTCTAGATGCTACCATTCAGGAGGTAGCAGGGGGGGTTAAAGAAGACCTTTCATCACTCCTGACATGCCTGTTTTAATAGCTTCATGCAGTTTTCATGTAATAACACTTCTGGAGCATCTATTCTTATGTCTGTATGTTGTGCCATTCCTTTATTATTTCTACTAGAAGTTATGAATTGCTAGCAGTCTGCAGTAAGGGTACAGAGGGGTGGTAACAAGGTGAGGGTATGTCCCTGCACAGTCTGACAATGGCATCTCTGATTGGATAGAGTGAGTCTGTGCAGGTACACACCGCCATCTGGTTACCTCCCCTCTTTACCCTTACTGCAGACTGCTAGCAATTCATTTATAGCTTCTAGTAGAAATAATAAAGAAATGGCACAACATACAGACATAAGAATAGATGTTCCAGAATTGTTAGTTAGTGGGAATGCATGGATCTATTAAAATAGGCATTTCAGGAGCAGTGAAAGGTCGTCATTGACAAAATGAGCTGTGGCAGATATAGTGAACTTCTTAAACTGAGCATTCCACTCCTGGATCCCTATATCAGGAAAGAAGGAAGTCCGTCCAGAATAGTGAAGCAGGGTTATCTGAAAACACATATTCAGTTTATTCTACTCAAACATGGATACAGCATCAAATAATCCAACTCGAGTTTCACCAAAGCTACTTCTGGGACACCTAAACAAGCTTTGGTGAAACTTGAGTCGTGCTCTTTGATGCTGCTGGTATCTGCATGGTTAACTTTTATCAACATGATTTTTTGCAATTGAGGCATATTTATCTATTCTTGTTTGCATTTGAGCTGCATAATGCTTTTCACTAGTGATGATCGAGCACCCCGATGTTCGGGTGCTCGGGTGCTCTGGCCGAACACTGGGTGGTGCTCGAGTGCTCAGCCGAGCAACCGAGTATAATGGAAATCAATGGGAGAACAACAGGCACCCCCTGCTCTGCAGAGGGGAGGGTGTCTGGTTGATAGGGAAATGTGAGAAAATGATGGAAACACCACTGAAAGGGTTAGGGAACATCGGGAGGATGTCTGGATGCATCTTGGTCACAAAAGTCGCTGCTATTAATGATGATGCCCGACTATTATACCACTTTTACGGAATGACAATAATACCCCCAAAAACCAAAGATAACATCGATTTTAGAGTTAGAGTTAGATTTTGTTAGGAAAAATATATTTACTTGTATATAAAGCACTTGTATATATAGCAGCACTCCCTCACCCCTAATATTTTACACAGTCAGATCAGCAGCAGGCACTCGCCCCGAATGTTTTACATGGTCAGCTCAGCAGCAGGCACTCGCCCCTAATGTTTTAGATGGCCAGATCAGCAGCAGACCCTCACCCCAAATGTTTTTCACCTCACTGAAGGTCAACTTGTCAGGAGGAGGACCAGAGTGAAGAAGTGGAAGAGGAGATGGTGGACGATGAAATCACTGGCCCAACATGGGGAAGTGGCAAGCTGAGCGAGGACAGTAGTACAGAGGGGGAGGGATCCGCAGCACCGCAACAGTATGGAAGAGGCGGTGGGGTGGCAAAAGGGAGAAGGCAGGCCACACCAACAAGTGTGGACGATAAAAGAATTGTCATTTGCAACCTGTGCCGTACCAAAATGAGCAGGGGCATGAACACTAGCAACCTGACCACCACCAGCATGATCTTCATGGCAGCAAAGCACCCTAATAGGTGGGCAGAACGCCTGGATCCACAATCGGTGTCTGCGGGTCACACCACTGCCTCCTCTTCCCTGTGTTACCTGCTAGCCAAGACACAGGCCCAGATGCCTCCCGCCCTGCACCTGAACCCTCACAAGCACAATCAGCGAGCACATCCACTTCTGTGTCCCAGCGCAGATGTCCATACCCCAGGCCTTTAAACGAAAGCGCAACTACCCAGAAACCCACCCACCCACAGGCCATAGCACTAAATGCACACCTTTGCAAATTGCAGGCCCTGGAAATGTTGCTTGTGGACACAGAGGTTTTTTGCAGCCTGATGGTGGCGGCTGTCCCTCGTTACTCAGTACCTAGCCGCCACTATTTTTGCCGGTGTGCCCTCACCGCCTTACACCAGCATGTGTCCCGATACATAACCCGTGCTCTGACCAACGAATTTACTGGGAAAGTCCACTTAACGACTGACACATGGACAAGTGCTTCTGTCCAGGGACACTACATTTCCCTGGCGGCACACTGGGTGAACGTTGTGGAGGCTGGAAGCGAGTCGTACCCTGGGACGGCACAGGTGCCACCAACACAAAGGATTGCGGGCCCTACTTCCATCAGGATTTCTGCCACCACCTACATTAGCGGCTGCAACCCCTCCTTCTCCTACACCACTTCCATCTAGGAATTCTCATCTTTCAGCACCAGTCAGCCATCAGTCAGTAGCTGGAAGCAGTTTAGCACAGCAGTGGGGAAGCGGCAACAGGCTGTGCTGAAACTTATTTGCTTAGGTGACAAACAACACACCGCCACAGTGCTGTGGCAGGGTATAGGGGCCAGGCTGAGCTGTGGCTCTTGCCACTCAACCTACAACTAGGCGTAGTTGTGTCTGATAACGGCTGCATCTTGGTGGCGGCTTTGGAGCTCGGCAAGCTCACACACATACTGTCACGCTCACATGTGAGGAGGGAAAGAAGATTAGGCCTGGAAACTAAAGAAGGAAGATGGACACCTCCTAAAGGAAACCATGACTCTAATCCTGACTGACTACCAGTATAAACAGGCAAGTTCATTCACAGGAACCTAAACCAAACTGACACTATAGGACCCTGGATCTAATGACAAGAATGAGTCTGCATGTTCCTCCAACAGGAAGGACAAACAGGAGTCTCCCTCAGGCCAAACAACTGCTTCAACTTAGTTGTTCAGCGATTTCTCAAAACCTACACTAATTTGCCTGAGCTGCTGGTGAAGGTGCCCATTTCCGAAAGTCACCTACAGCTTCCGCTGGTCTGGCAACGTTGCAGCAGCGCTTACACTTGCCATCTCACTGACTGCTGTGTGACCTGAGCATACGCTGAAACTCTACCTGCTCACAATAAAGACGAACAGCGCTGCATGTGGAAAAGATTCTGATAAGCAGCCTAGTGTCACAACTAGGAGGGAAAAGTTTTGTAAATTGGTAAAAGAGTAACTAGCTGACAATGTCAACGTCCTCAGCGATCCCTCTGTGCCTTATAATTATTGGGGGTCTAAGCTGGACACGTGGCACGAATTGGCGCTCTACGCCTTGGAGATGCTGGCCTGCCCTGCCAGTGTTTTGTCTGAGTGGCTATTTAGTGGCGCTGGGGGCATAATAACTGCTAAGCGCATCCACCTGTCAACTGACAATGCTGACAGGTTGACACTAATCAAAATGAACAAGGCCTGGATTGCCCGTGACTTCGCTACCCCACCAGAGGAAAGCGGCTGAACATAAAGGAACTTTAAATGTGTCTTTTAAGGTGTATTGAATACACTGTATTTCCATTCACCCCTTCCTCTTCTCGTCCTCTTCCTCCTCTTCCTCCATCATATCAAACTGCTTATTAGGCTGCCCTCACCTTTAAATATTTAAGAGGTTCACCAGCAGGCCCTCACCCCTAATTTTTAAACCTAAAAAGTTAACCTCACTCTGGTCCTCCTCCTGACATGTTGACCTAACAAGAACCTGTCTTGCGCCCCCCTCCAAACTGGGACATGAAGCTAGGAGTTTTGGATGACTTTGTTTCTTGTGCTCTGCCAGCAGACACTGTTTCACCACGCCCACCGTGCACCATCAGCAGCACGCCCACTTCCCTGTCCCTTACTGCTCGCCTTGCGCATACTAAATGGTATATATGCAAGTTTGTCAAAAGTACAGTTGTGCAGATTTTTTTTAGTGTATGAGCAGAAAAATTTCACCGAATGAGCAAACGTTATGGAGCAGACGCAGAGCAGGTAATGTCACATACCTGTGCTGCATGTGCAGTATAACCTTTCTGTATCCTAAATACCTGACATCCAGTGTATTTTCTTCTGCCGTTATTTATATAATGTATAACGTTTGTGCAATCAGGCACAGATAGTGTAGAGATAGGATTTGGCTAGGCAGGGCTAGATGTTCTGCCAGTACCTCCCCGCACTCTAATTGGCTAATTAGCGTGCAGGGAGGGGACTCGAGCATGGTCATGAGCGCCGCCATGTTCGGCCGAATACCATATTCGGCTGAATATGTTCGCTCAACACTACTTTTCACCTTTTTGACTTTCATTCAGACTTGACCTTTCCCATGCAGAACCTGCAGCGTTCAGTGGGAATAGAATGGCAAGGGTGTCATTCCTTTCTTGACTTTATACAGATCTAAGAAAATATAATGAGAAAATAAAAGATTTGTAAGTGGAAGAGATGAAGAATATAAACCTCCATTATACAAGGATAAGTGTGCACTATATATAACATGTTATATCTCATACACTGCTTTAGTATCCACTGTCAGCCAGGCCATGTTGTACCCTGGTGTATGGCCTTCTTCAAGACAAGCCCCATATAATATTGAGACCCCTATATCAGTATGTCATTATCAAGGTTTGTGACATTTTTGATAATTTGCTCATTTACAGTATTTGTACCAGGTATCAGACATTATATAGTGAGTGACTATACCTATAGTAAAATAGTATAGAAAATCAGATCATCATCGGACATGTAATGATCTTGGTTCTTTCTCCCTCATTTCCTCCTGTATTTCACAGACAGGGTAAACTTTGTAGAGGGAAACCAATCAACTCTTATTAGACGTATATCAGATGTAGATCAAGTTCTACGTGATCTCCGGGACCAAGATCTACTGACTGAGGAACAGTACAATGATTTGATGAAAAAGAGAAGATCCTGGGAGAAGATGGAAGCGTTGTGTGATATCATCAGTCACTGGGAGGACACTGGGAAGTATACAGCGTATACAGTACTTAAAAAACATGAGGACGAACTCATCAAAGACTTGGAAGCAGAGGAATGGATGAGGAGATATCCTCAGTCATATATCTGGGGTAAGTCTAGAGCAATGTGTGACACTTTGTATCTGATTGTCTTTAGATATAAGAAAGGCTGATGCAAGAGGAAGTGGGGTAATTAAAAGGGGAATTCTAGTCTATTATACTCATCCCAATGATCAGGAGATCCCCTTCACTGTAATAATATGTACAGTGATTTCTACGTCCATGCTCATTGCTATAGTTAGCCCCATTTATCCCTTATGGTACATCACTGTGATACTGTATTGTGTAGTACAGTATTAGATGCCTTTGAAGAAATTAGATATAACACTTGGGATGCAAAACCAACATCCAGATTTGCACTGACTACATACAAAAACCCAGTTTTTGGGTTTGTTGTTTGGACACGATCTGCTTTGCACGAATCCATGCTGATTGTCCCAACAATAAATTGTGTCCTAATTAGAGATGAGCGAGCACTAAAATGCTCGGGTGCTTGTTATTTGAGTAGAATTTTTCCCGATGCTCGGGTGCTCGTTTCGAGTAACGAACCCCATTGAAGTCAATGGGAGACTCGAGCATTTTTTGCAGGGGACCAAGGCTCTGCCTAGGGAAGGCTGGGTGAAAACCTGGAAACCTCAGAAAATGATGGAAACACCATGGAAATAGACAGGAAACAGCAGGGGCAGCATGCATGGATGCCTCTGAGGCTGCCTAATCCCACCATTACCCCAAATTCTCGGGCAACAGCCTGGTGGTGACCCTCAAGGCAATTGTGCTCACCCAGACCATAAAAATTTATCGTGACCCTGTAAGGCTGTGACTACAGAGTGACCGAGTTACAGTGTGGGAGCAGGCGAAGCACATAAAAATTTACAGTGGCCCTGTATGGCTGTGACTACAGAGTGACCGAGTTACACTGCAGGAGCAGGCGAAGCACATAAAAATTTATCGAGGCCCTGTATGAAGGCGGTGACAACAGAGTGATCGAGATAGACTGAGGTAGCAGGTGAACTACCCAAAAAATTTATCCTGACATAGCATGGCAGTGACACCACCAATGCCTTTGTCTGACTGAGATTGCAGTCAAATGGCTGTAGGTGAGCCTCCCAAAAAATTTTTTTTGGAGTGTATGTAGTTGACGCTCCGGAAAAATTGTTTTGGAGTGGCCCTCCGGAAACATTGTCCTAAAAGAGTGCCAGATGGCCCTCTGAAAAATTCTCTTTTAGGTCAGCGTTTGGCAATGAAGAGAAGGAGGAGTAGAGGAGAGGAATCGGATACATAAGGAATCTTATTCTTTAGCTGCTTTCCCCCGGTGGAGATTTGAATTCTGGTGAAATCCAGGCTTTGTTCATTTTAATAAGCGTCAGCCTGTCAGCGCTGTCAGTTGACGCTTATCGGTGATGACGCCACCAGCTGCACTAAATACCCGCTCTGACAACACGCTAGCGGCAGGGCAGGCCAGCACCTCAAAGGCGTACAGCGCTAGTTCAGGCCACGTGTCCAGCTTTGAAACCCAGTAGTTGTTTGGAGCAGAGTGATCATGCAGGACGTTGGTATGGTCAGCTAGGTACTCCCACACCATCTTTCTGTACAGCTCCCCCCTACTCTGCCGAGACTGGGGACAGGTGACAGTGTCTTGCGGGGGTGACATAAAACTGGCAAAGGCCTTGGAGAGCGTTCCCCTGCCAGTGCTGGACAAGCTGCCTGCTCGCCTCCTCTCCTCCGCTACTTGGCCCACAGAACCATGCCCTCTGCCGCTATCGGCGTCAGATGGGAAGAATTGTTTCAGCTTGTGCACCAGGGCCTGTTGATATCTATTCACTCTCATACTCCTTTCCTCTGCAGGGATGAGAGTGGAAAGGTTCTGCTTGTACCGTGGGTCCAGGAGAGTGAACACCCAGTAATCGGTGTTTGAAAAAATTCTTCTAACGTGAGGGTCACGGGATAGGCAGCCTAACATGAAGTCTGCCATGTGCGCCAGAGTCCCAACACGCAAGAATTCCCTCTCCTCACTGGCCTGACTCTCCATTTCCTCCTCCTCCTCCTCTTCAGCCCATACACGCTCAAGAGTTAAGAAGGACTGAGCACTGGTACCCTCTTCTGTCTCGCCGACATTCTCCTCCTCTTCCTCCTCCTCATCTTCCCCCTCCTCCAATATGCGCTGAGAAACATACCGGAGGGTGCTCTGGCTATCAAGCGACGTATATTCTTCCCCAATCTCTTGTGACAAGCGCAAATCTTCTGACTTCATGCTGAGCAGTGAGCTTTCAACAGGCAAAGCAGCGGGATAGTGAGGCTGATAATGGCGGCATCGCCGCTGACCATCTGTGTTGACTCCTCAAAGTTCCTCAACACCTGACAGATATCAGACATCCACGTCCACTCCTCATTGTAGACTTGAGGAAGCTGACTGACCTGACTACCAGTTCTGGTGGAAGTTGACATCTGGCAGTCTACAATCGCTCTGCGCTGCTGGTAAACTCTGGATAACATGTTTAATGTCGAATTCCATCTTGTGGGCACGTCGCACAACAGTCAGTGAGCGGGCAGTTGTAGGCGGTGCTGCGCTGCCCTGAGAGTGGCAGCATCTGTGGTCGACTTGCGGAAATGCGCACAGATGCGGCGCACCTTGGTGAGCAAATCTGACAAATTGGGGTATGTCTTGAGGAACCGCTGAACTATGAGATTGAACACGTGGGCCAGGCATGGCACATGTGTCAGTCTGCCGAGTTGCAGAGCCGCCACCAGGTTACGCCCTTTGTCACACACAACCATGCCTGGCTTGAGGTTCAGCGGTGCCAGCCACAGATCGGTCTGCGCCATGATGCCCTGTAACAGCTCTTGGGCGTTGTGCCTTTTGTCACCTAAGCTCAGCAGTTTGAGCACCGCCTGCTGGTGCTTACCCACGGCACTGCTGCTGCGCCTAGAGCTACCGACTGAAGGCGCCGTGCCCACGGATGGTAATTCGAAGCAGGAGGAGGAGGGGTTGGAGGAAGAGACATAGTACATCTGAGAAACCGTGACCGAGGTAGGCCCCGCAATCCTCGGTGTGGGCAGTACATGAGCGGCCCCAGGGTCAGACTCGGTCCCAACCTCCACCAAGTTAACCCAATGTGCCGTCAGTGAGATATAGTGTCCCTGCCCGGCAGCACTTGTCCATGTGTCCGTGGTTAGGTGGACCTTACCATTAACCATGTTGGTCAGGGCACGGATGATGTTCTCTGATACGTGCTGGTGTGGGGCTGGGACGGCACATCGTGAAAAATAGTGGCGGCTGGGGACCAAGTACCGAGGGACAGCCCCTGCCATTAGGTTGCGGAAAGCATCAGTCTCTACCAGTCTATAGGGCAACATCTCCAGGCTCAACAATTTGGAGATGTGGATGTTTAAGGCTTGTGCATGTGGGTGGCTGGAATTGCAAAGACAGCTGAACGCTGCGACACATTGGTGGAGGTTGTGGAGGATCATGGAGGTGAAGGGGTGGTTGTAGGGCGGGAGGCGCTCGTGCCGGGGTCCTGGGCGGGGGGTTGACTCGCTGAGCTAGCTTGTGACACAGGTGAAGGGGCAGTGGTGTGACGGCCTTGGTTCCACTGAGTCGGGTGTTTAGCACTCATATACCTGCGCATGCTGGTAGTGGTTAGGCTGGTAGTGGTGGCTCCCCTGCTGATCCTGATGTGGCACAGGTTGTGCACCACAGTCCGTCGGTCATCCTCACTTTCTTTAAAAAACCTCCAGACTTGCGAACATTTAAGCCTCGGCATGGGAACTTGACTCCATGAAACAGTTGCTGATCTACCTGTTCTGGCCCTGCTTCTCCCTCTGGCCACCCCACTGCCTCTTCCAACCAGTTCTGGTGCTGCACTTGCCTCCCCCTCAGAAGCACTGTCTTGAGTTGGATTGCCAACCCAGCTTGGGTCAGTCACCTCATCATCCACCAGCTCTTCCTCCGATTCCTCACTCTGCTCCCCCCTCGGACTTACTGTCCTGACAACATTGTCACTGTCTGACAACCGTGTCTCATCATCATCATCATCCGACACCTCTTCACGCACTACTTGCACTAAGTCCGCACTCTCATCACCCACAGACTGTGAAAGTTCTAAATTTTGGGCACTGTTGAGCAGTGGTTTGTAGCAATGTAATCATTTTCGTTGCACTCTGCTTCTGGCTGTTATAGGGTTCCCACCCCAAATCAACTGAATAAAGTGATAACAGCCAATCTTAAGTTGCTTGTGAGTTTTATTTTTATTCACGGCATTTAAAGATCAGTGTGTGAACGTTTTCGGCCTATCCAGGCATTCATCCACAGCGCCCATTCTTCTCATCAATACTGCGGCAATAGTGTCTGATGAATGCCTGGATAGGCCGAAAACGTTCACACACTGATCTTTAAATGCCGTGAATAAAAATAAAACTCACAAGCAACTTAAGATTGGCTGTTATCACTTTATTGAGCAGTGGTTTGTGTCTCTGGGTAGGGTCCTGAAAAGAGTTCCTGTGAGTATGCCTGATCTGAATCCATACTTTCCGTGGGGGAGGTAGGCTAGGGGGAAGGAGGTTGAGCTGGAGGAGACTGAGGTCTACTCCCTTGGCTAGCGTGGGTGGACTGCGTAGAAGACTGGGTGGTGGATAAATTGCTGGACGCATTGTCCACTATCCACGTCATCACCTGTTCGCACTGCTGTGGTTTCAATAGTGGTGTACCACGTGACTCAGTAAATTGCGCGATGAAGCTAGGGAGCAAAACTCTGCGGCGTTCCACTGCTCCCTCATCAGCATGTACAGTGTCACCCTGCCCCGAACCACGGCCTCTGCCCCCTACACTACTTGAACGCCCACGCCCTCGTCCTCGACCCTTAGCCCTTGGGTTCAACATTTTGTATATTCACCAAACTGTCAAATTAATATTTGAGGCCAAAAACGTATTCA
This sequence comes from Rhinella marina, assembly GCA_900303285.1. NCBI lineage: Eukaryota > Metazoa > Chordata > Amphibia > Anura > Bufonidae > Rhinella > Rhinella marina. Next base: position 20,870 of record ONZH01004609.1, on the reverse strand, counting down.
GTATACAGTAGAATTACTATCTGAGGCTAGAAAATGTAGCCTTTAGACTCCAGCTATTGCACCGCAAACCACTCAATTTTGCACTGGACTGTAGTTTATATAACTGAGATTAAAAAAGTATTCTCTAGACTGCGGCTATTGTATCGCACACCTCACATTTGTTTACTGGACTGTAGTTTATATAACTGAGTGAAAAAAGTATTCTCTAGACTGCTGCTAGTGTATCGCACACCGCACAATTGGTCACTAGACTGTAGTTTATATAACTGAGTGAAAAAAATTATTCTCTAGACTGCAGCTAGTGTATTGCACACCTCACAATTGTTCACTGGACTGTAGTTTATATAATTGAGTGAAAAAAATTTATTCTCTAGACTGCGGCTACTGTATCGCACACCTCACAATTGTTCACTGGACTGTAGTTTATATAATTAAGGGAAAAAAACCTATTCTCTAGACTGTGGCTAGTGCACCGCACACCTCACAATTGTTCACTGGACTGTAGTTTATATAATTGAGTGAAAAAAATATTCTCTAGACTGTGGCTAGTGTATCGCACATCTCACAATTGTTCACTGGACTGTAGTTTATATAATTGAGTGAAAAAAATATTCTCTAGACTGTGGCTAGTGTATCGCACATGTCACAATTGGTAAATGGACTGTAGTTTATATAATTGAGTGAAAAAAAACTATTCTCTAGATTGCGGCTTGTGGACCACACACCTTACAATTGTTAACTGGACTGTAGTTTATATAATTGAGTGAAAAAAATTATTCTCTAGACTGTGGCTAGTGTATCACACACCTCACAATTGTTCACTGGACTGTAGTTTATATAATTGAGTGAAAAAAAACAATTCTCCAGACTGCGGCTAGTGTATCGCACACCTCACAATTGTTCACTGGGCTGTAGTTTATATAATTGAGTGAAAAAAACCTATTCTGTAGACTGCGGCTAGTGTATCGCACACCTCACAATTGTTCACTGGACTGTAGTTTATATAATTGAGTGAAAAAAACCTATTCTGTAGACTGCGGCTAGTGTATCGCACACCTCACAATTGTTCACTGGACTGTAGTTTATATAATTGAGTGAAAAAAATTTATTCTCTAGACTGCGGCTACTGTATCGCACACCTCACAATTGTTCACTGGACTGTAGTTTATATAATTAAGGGAAAAAAACCTATTCTCTAGACTGTGGCTAGTGCACCGCACACCTCACAATTGTTCACTGGACTGTAGTTTATATAATTGAGTGAAAAAAATATTCTCTAGACTGTGGCTAGTGTATCGCACATATCACAATTGTTCACTGGACTGTAGTTTATATAATTGAGTGAAAAAAATATTCTCTAGACTGTGGCTAGTGTATCGCACATGTCACAATTGGTAAATGGACTGTAGTTTATATAATTGAGTGAAAAAAAACTATTCTCTAGATTGCGGCTTGTGGACCACACCTTACAATTGTTAACTGGACTGTAGTTTATATAATTGAGTGAAAAAAATTATTCTCTAGACTGTGGCTAGTGTATCACACACCTCACAATTGTTCACTGGACTGTAGTTTATATAATTGAGTGAAAAAAAACAATTCTCCAGACTGCGGCTAGTGTATCGCACACCTCACAATTGTTCACTGGGCTGTAGTTTATATAATTGAGTGAAAAAAACCTATTCTGTAGACTGCGGCTAGTGTATCGCACACCTCACAATTGTTCACTGGACTGTAGTTTATATAATTGAGTGAAAAAAAATATTCTCTAGACTGTGGCTACTGTATCGCACACCTCACAATTGGTCACTGGACTGTAGTTTATATAACTGATTAAAAAAAATTATTGTCTAGACTGCGGCTAGTGTATCGCACACCGCACAATTGTCCACTGGACTGTAGTTTATATAATTGAGTGAAAAAAATTATTCTCTAGACTGTGGCTAGTGTATCGCACACCTCACAATTGTTCACTGCGCTGTAGTTTATATAATTGAGTGAAAAAAACCTATTCTCTAGACTGCGCCTAGTGTACCGCACACCTCACAATTGTTCTCTGGACTGTAGTTTATATAATTGAGTGAAAAAACCTATTCTCTGGACTGCGGCTAGTGTATCGCACACCTCACAATTGTTCACTGGACTGTAGTTTATATAATAGAGTGAAAAAAATTATTCTCTGGACTGCGGCTAGTGAATCGCACACCTCACAATTGTTCTCTGGACTGTAGTTTATATAATTGAGTGAAAAAACCTATTCTCTAGACTGCGGCTAGTGTATCGCACACCTCACAATTGTTCTCTGGACTGTAGTTTATATAATTGAGTGAAAAAAACCTATTCTCTAGACTGTGGCTAGTGGACCGCACACCTCACAATTGTTCACTGGACTGTAGTTTATATAATTGAGTGAAAAAACCTATTCTCTAGACTGTGGCTAGTGTATCGCACACCTCGCAATTGTTCACTGGACTGTAGTTTATATAATTGAGTGAAAACAACCTATTCTCTAGACTGCACTACAGTTCCCAGCAAGCCAAGGTACAGCAGCAGCAAAAATGAGTACTGAGAGGACTTTGGGCAATTTCATTGGGGTCTGTGTGGACCATGTGCTGTCCTCTTTCTGCCACCAGTCGCTGTGCACAGTGTGCATCCAAGATAGCGGTAGCTGCACTACAAGTCCCAGCCAGCAGCCGAGAGGAGGACAAAAAAAAAAACGTGCTTGTAGCCCTTAGAAGGGCTGTTGGGTTCTTTGTGGGTGATTTCTGCCTAACCAACAACTAAATTCAGGCCCTAACACTCTCCCTGACAGACAGCAGCTCTATCCCTAATCTCATGCAGACGGCGTATGACGCGAGCAGCGCGGGACCAGATTCTTACATTCCCAGGTCATCTGATCTGGCCAGCCAATCCCTGCTTTCGACTTGTAGGGGCCCCACGTGATGCTAGAAGGTACCAAAGACTCTCCTGCATGTTGATTGGCTGAAAAAAGGCGGCTAACATGCAGGAAGAGGAAGTTGCCATTTCCTCGAGGATCGCGATATGCTTGTCCGAGTAGCAAGCATATGCGAATACCCTAATGCTCGAACGAGCACCAAGCTCGGACAAGCAAGTTCGCTCATCTCTAGTCCTAATATGATTTTGTTATGCAAAGGACTAAAATACTAATAAAAAAGGTTAATTTTAGGCATAACAATGTTCATGTCAGCAACTTGCAGAAACAAAAATAAATAAAAATAAAAAAGATGGAGTAGATTGAGTGTCCTCGTCTCCATGGGAACTCTGCGGGGAGGACCCGGCGCACTCCATGCTACCACAAGTCCGGCATTCTCCCCGCCCCCCTAGACAACGAACAGGTGGGGCCCTCTGAGCGCTGGCCAGTATAGCCAGCGCTCAGTATATATATATATTATAATTATATATAAGTTAAGGTCACGTGGCGCTGACCACGCCATGTGACCAATCTGGAGTTCTTTTGAGCGCTAGTAGTGTTTTGCCAGTGCTCATTTAGGTGTTATGCTAATTGCATCCTGTGACGCTGGCCACGTCACATGACCCATTTGGAGGCCTATTGGTCTTTCCAGCAGTGCTAGTGATTTGCGAGTTGTTGGTTTAAGCGTTTTTCGGACTTCGGCTTGTGGACTGTGGACTTCGCCTTCTGTTTACTCCCTGGTTTTGACTTGACCCCTTGATACGACCCTTTGGCTTGACTGACCCTTCTTTATTGTGTTGTGTGTGATCTGTCTGCGTTAGTTATTCTCTTTGTTTTCCCTTCCCTTTACGCCCCTGCACTTACATAGGTCAGGTCCTGTTGACCAGTTACGCTCCGTTGTTTAGGACGGGCCGTGTAAGTAGGCAGGAGAATTTTTAAAGCAATATAGAGTGAAATAAAAAGTTATTACTTCATGCTTAAAGGGCACTTAAACTTTCTACAAATTTTGCATTAATGAATAGTACAGTGTGTACATGAGAAATAAGACTTTAATTTATTATATTATTATGCCTCATATCGGGCATTTTAGCAATTATCTCGTCTTTATGCTTGGAAACTAGCTCCCATACACTGCACAGAAAAAGTAGAAGAGTTTCCGTATTATACAGAGAAGAACTAACCTGTATGGATGTGAATAAAACACCTGGGCTGAAGTCAAAACTGTCTTTTTAGTTGGCAGTCTCTCTGGGTTTGTTTATGTCTCTTCTATCCTGCTCACTTCCCCACCTGCCCTCTCCATTGTCATGTATGGGATAATTTAATCTGATCCTTCAGTGAGCAGACAGCCATCTTATTGTATGGATTTTTCTTAATTTCAGAGACAAAGTTAGTTTAGAAAAGAGTGGTAGGGCGTGTTTCTCTGATGATATATATTACAAAGTTTGTTATAGTCATAGTGAAAATGGGACTTGCATAAATTATATACTTCCTGATTCCACATGAGTTATGTTAAATTTCTCCTTAGTGAAGTAGTTTTTCCTCCATATAGTTACATGAATCTATTTAAAATCTGGTAGTGATTTACCATAACTCTAGAGATCAAATTGCTACAGCAAAGACTAGCCATAAGGTTTGCACATTATTTTTGCACTTATCTTGTATCTTTTTTCTCCTCAGGTAGAGATCACTTTGTGAACCGACACAAATATCATATTATTCATGGTATCAGGGAAGTAAATCCAGTATTAGATGATCTTCGATCCAATCATCTCCTGACTCGATCACAGTATGAAAATTTGCAAGCAATGCCCGGAGCTGAAGCAAAGATGACACAACTATGGAATATATTCCAGCACCAGCCTGACGCCATGAAGGATCAATTCTATATTTCTCTTTGGAGATACAATTACACAGTCATCAACGACCTGGAAAAACCAGCAAAGGAACCAAAATCTGTAAAGCTTTTGTTGGTCTGCGAACCACAAGGTATACAGTAACACAGGCATGCCCAACCTTTCGGCCCTCCAGCTGTTGCAAAAACTACAACTCCCATCATTCCCAAACAGCCTACAGCTATCAGCCTACATAAAGGGCATGGTGGGAGTTGTAGTTTTACAACAGCTGGAGGGTTGAGCATCCCTGCAGTAACATATTAATACAAACACACTGTGGGTAGAGTCAGGTGAGGTTGTTAGAGGGGTTTCCCTTCTCTATGATCACAGACAATGCAATGACAGTAATAAAGAAGCTCTATGTTCTTCACAGCAGTGGCTTTACGGTACTATTTTATGCTTAGTAGGCTTGAGGATTGCAAGAAAACATTTGAAGGCACCATACCCTTTGTGGTTACAGGTATTTCAAATATATACAGCAAGTATTCTGTTTATAACAAATTATTATTTTTATAAAGTTCTGAAAAACAATTTCCTAGCAGGAAAGATTGAGCATGTACTGTACTGCTCCAGAGTGTCCACATGCACAGTGCAGAGGCGACACGAGGATATCATGGCTTTTCTTTTTATAACATTGATTTTAATTATTATTATAATTAATAATAATAATAATAATAATAATAATAATAATAATAATAATAATAATGATAATCAAAGTTTTCAAAACATTCAATTTGGCTGCTTCGCCAAAGTACAACAAGTAATTTAATTAATTACAAAGTTCTTCAAGACAAATTGATTTCCACTGTATGTAGCGGGCACAATGGGCAGGGAACGATGATCGTGGCGCTTCCTGTTATGAAATCCCTCAGGTTCAACGCTGATTGCGGCATCTGAGACTCAATTTGAGGCCTTTCATCTGGGTTAATCAAGGGTTAAAAAAAATTCATACACACCTGATCCATTAGCTCGCGGAAAGGCCGTCGTGGCCAACTTGATTGTAGAAATCGCACAATTTTGTTCTTTGTGAGTATGGGTTTTTTCTTTTCTTTTTTTTTTTTTAATTTTACAACCGTTTCAGGAAAAATTGATTCGTTACCACAAAGTGCGAGAAAATTTGGCTTAATAGCAAATCAAGTTTTCCCTATAATTCAGATCAAAGACCACTTTGTTAACTTCGATTCGCTTAATAATAATAATAATAATAATAATAATAACAATTGTTGTTGTTATTACTATTATTATTATCAGAATATCTTAAAGGGGTTTTCCGAGTAATATATATTGATGACCTATCCTCAGGATAGGTCATTAATATCAGATCGGCGGGGGTCCGACACCTGGCACCCCCGCCGATCAGCTGTTTGAAGAGGAGGCACGCTCTGTATCAGCGCTGCCTCCTCCTCACTGTTTACATGCTGGCCGACACGGGGGTAGTGGTGAGTAGGTGTATTTACACCTAACTGCCCCATTCATTTCTATGGGAAGAATCGCTCCCATACAAGTCTATAGAAGCGATTCTTCCCAAAGAAATGAATGGGGTGGTGAGGTGTAATTACACCTACTCACCACTACCCCCGTTACGGCCAGCATGTAAACAGTGAGGAGGAGGCAGCGCTGATACAGAGCGTGCCTCCTCTTCAAACAGCTGATCGGCTGGGCTGCTGGGTGATCTGATATTGATGACCTATCCTGAGGATAGGTCACCAATATATATAACTCGGAAAACCCCTTTAATAGCATGAAAATGACAATGTAAACCCATACTGATATATAAAGTGCTGATATAGAATAAAGAGAATAACATTTTCTAAAAATAAAGTGTTAATTTTTTACAGAGAAAGAAGCAATACCACAGAAACAGAATCCGAAACTGCCTATGTTTAGTATATGGCCGAGGCTGACATTACAGGAGGTTCTAGTGAAGACTCTGAATAAGCTGGATGATTCAAGTTTCCAGAGATTCATAAAGAAGCTGAGTGTCTGGGAAGCCAGAAAAGAATACAAGAATATTGATGAACTGACTGAGAAAGATCCGGAACATGTAGCGGGTCTGATCAATGAATATTACAGATATGCCTACGGGGCTGAGGTGACCCTAAATATCCTAGCAGACATAGGTGAGAAGAAAGTCCAGGAGGAACTCCAGCAGGACCTGAGGGGAGGTAAGAAATCATATGGGAGGGGATTTATCCCACCCTGGATTCCTGGCTTCTGGCTTCAAAAAGTTACAAAATAATGAAATAAGGAATTTGCAACCTTTTGTGTCCCTTGCACATACACTTTGTGACTTTTTACATTTTTTGCACCATTCACTCCAGGTCTCTAGGTTTGAAAAAGCTATGTTCATGAGTTCAGATTTATCACTGAGACTTAAAAAAAATAAATAAATAAATAGTTACAAACTTGCTCCAGTAGTAGGGGGGTTGTGTAGGAAAGCTGGAGTAACATTTCTAGACAAGTGTTAGAGATGAGCCAAATTTAACAATCGCCATAACAGCATTTGATAAATTTGGTTCAAAGTTCTCCAATACAGACTACTTTCATGATTTCAAATATTACTCCCCTCCATCCCTCGTAAACTGCATCTGCACAGGTCCACAGGCCTATCACTGAATCCTCCTCCATATATACTACAAGTAAGTACCTCAGACACAGAGTAAGGGACCGGTCCAGAAGTAGAGGGATGAGATTACTGATTCCGGTGTCATCTCTGCTCAAGAATCAGTTTGACTCCTGCTCAGATTTCAGAAGCAGTTAAAGGGGTGTAAAGGTGTCAGACAGTTGTCCCATATCCACAGGACAGCACTTGGCTATCTCCATAACTCCAGTAGACATGAATGAACTCCCACAATCTAACAGTTATCCCCTATCCTGTGGGCAGGGGGTAACCTTCTGTAACCACAATACCCATCATGATGTGCAAATTAGTATGTAATTCCCTTCTTGCTTAATACAAATTACTAGGTAGATACCATTGGTGTGTTACAGGTCCTCATAACCGCATCATTATCCCACATGCATGATGGCCCTACAGAGTATAAATCACCAGTTCCAGATAATCTCGCTGGTCCAAACAATTGCTAAAAACCATACAGTAGCTTGCAAAAGTATTCGGCCCCCTGGAACTTTTCAGCCTTTTGCCACATTTCAGGCTTCAAACTAAAAGATATAACATCTTTAGTGATGATCGAGCACCGCTGTGCTTGTACTCGTACGCTCGGGTGCTCTGGCCGAGCACTCAAGGGTGCTCGAGTGCTCGGCCGAGCACCCAAGCATAATTGAAGTCAGTGGCGTAGCTATAAGGGAAGCAGGGGAAACAGCTGCTTCGGGGCCCCAGCTCATAAGGGGCCCAGGAGCAGAGCAAGCCTCCTGCTATCTGTACGATCTCACAGGGTGCATTACCCTTGCATAGTCCAGAGGGCGCCACCTTCCCTACTGCTTCTCTTCTCCCAGCTTCTCGTGTTTCCTCTATTAGAGGTGCTGGGCTGATGGAGGCTGCAGCCCAGCGCCCCAAAGGTTGCCTGTATGGAAGCCCTAAGTCTACATAACAAGGAGCTGTCAGCAGAAAAGCTGCTAGCAGCCCAGTTCTCATCTCAACTGATATGGCTTCCCCCTTCTAGGTAACCTCTCCTTCTTCCCCAACTCTGCTTCTTTCCTGTCTCCCCTCTCTTGCAATTCCCTCCACCATTTTTCCTCCACTTCTTGCTGATCCAGTTTTGCTTTGGCCCCTCCTCATCTCCACACTCCTCCACTTCTTCCTGGTGCTTCCCTCAATCCCCCACTCACCTCCTCTCCTAGCAGCCCTGGTGTCCCAGAGTCCCTGTTCTCCTCCCCCACACATCACAGGGAGGCCTAGTCTGCATCAGAGCAGGGACTTATAAGCCTGATGTCATCAGAAAGGTAAGTGTACTTATATGTATGTATGTGGATATACAAGTATACATGTATATGTATGTAGATATGTAAGTATACATGTATATATATGTAGATATGTAAGTATACATGTATATATATGTAGATGTGTAAGTATACATGTATATGTATGTAGGTATACATGCATGTATGTAGATATGTAAGTATACATGTATATGTATGTAGATATGTAAGTATACATGTATGTAGATGTAGATGTAGATGTAAGTATTAGAGATGAGCGAGCACTAAAGCACTAAAATGCTCGGGTGCTCGTTATTCGAGTCAAACTTTTCCCGATGCTCGGGTGCTCGTTTCGAATAACGAACCCCATTGAAGTCAATGGGAGACTTGAGCATTTTTGCAGGGGACCAAGGCTCTGCCTAGGGAAGGCTGGGTGAAAACCTGGAAACATCAGAAAATGATGGAAACACCACGGAAATGGACAGGAAACAGCAGGGGCAGCATGCATGGATGCCTCTGAGGCTGCCTAATCCCACCATTACCCCAAATTCTCAGGCAACAGCCTGGTGGTTCCCTCATGGCAATTGTGCTCACCCAGACCAAGAAAGGCGAGGCAAATACCCATCACATGTTAGGGAAGCACCCAACTAGGTGCAACGAAGGTCCATCACCGCCTGCAGGTGACACCACTGCTCATGCTGGAACTGCTTTGCTATCCCCCGGCCCACGACGCAGGCATAAGCCTGACACATCATGGTGACAGCGTAGTGACACCAACAAGTGACCAAGTTAGATTGAGGTAGCAGTCAAATGTCTGTAGGTGAGCCTCCAAAAAATTTGTTTTGGAGTGTCCGAAGTTGACCCTCCTAAAAAATTGTTTAGGAGTGTCTGTAGTTGACCCTTCTGTAAAATATTTTTTTTGTTTTCCCTGTTATTAGTTAATGTACAACCCATGGCTGGCATGGTGGCAATATATAGGAAAGCACCCAACTAGGTGCAACGAAGGTCCATCACCCATGCCCATGTTGGCACTGCTCTCCTATCCCCAGCCACACGATGCAGGCATAAGCCTGACACAGCATGGCGGTGACACCAACAAGTGACCAAGTTAGATGAGGTAGCAGGTGAGCCACCCAAAAATCTAGCCTGACGCAGCATGGCGGTGACAACAGAGTGACCGAGTTAGACTGAGGTAGCAGGACGTGAAGCACGGATGGTAATTGGAAGGTGGAGGAGGAGGGGTTGGAGGAAGTGGCATAGTAATTCTGAGAAACCGTGAACGAGGTAGGCCCCGCAATCCTCCAAGTGGGCAGTACATGAGCGTCCCCAGGGTCAGACTCGGTTAGAGCATGTGAAACGCTCAGGGTGGCCGAACGCCGGGCTCAACGGCTGGTTATCAATTCTCGAAATGTTGACTTACATCAAGTTTAGTATCTGTTCTTATCAGTTGCTGTGGCTGTTGGTGGTAAAGTGGTGAGCATAGCTACTTCCCAAGCAGTTGACCCGTGTATAGCTTGTGAAATGGATTCGTATCACTGAGCTAAAACAACAAAAAAACTATTTTTTTATATAATTTTTTTTTTATATTTTTTTTTTAGTTTTTTTTTTTTTTTTTTTAACGTGACGTGCAGAAACTATCGTAGACCTAACTCACACCCTACTGACGGTGGCTATTTTGACTGTGACCCAGACAAATGCCGCACAGAGATTTTTGTGATCAAGCTATATACGTGAGAGCAAAAGACCTTGTTGGATTAAGTGACGTACAGAATGGGTCACCTGCACAGAAAATACGGATTATAGTGAGTGAACAGCTGAACTGTGACACACAGAATGGTTCCACGCAGCTGTGTGAAATGGATTTGTATCACTGAGCTAAAACAAAAAAACTATTTTTTTTAATATATTTTTTTGTAGTTTTGTTTTTTTTGGAACGTGACGTGCAGAAAGTATCGTAGAGCTAACTCACACCCTGTTAATGGTGGCTATTTTGACTGTGACCCAGACAAATGTCGCACAGAGATTTTTGGGATCAAGCTATATACGTGAGAGCAAAAGACCTTGTTGGATTAAGTGACGTACAGAAAGTGTCACCTGGACAGTATATATGGATTGGAGTGAGTGGACAGCTGAACTGTGACACACAGAATGGTTCCACACTGCTGTGTGCAATGGATTTGTATCACTGAGATATAACATAAAAAAAGGGGGTTATATATGGCGATAGCTGCACTACTAGTGCCAGCCAGCCAGCAAGCCAGGAGACAAAAAAATAATTTCTTGCAGCCCTTAGAAGGGCTGTTGGGTTCTTTGTGGGTGATTCCTGCCTAACAGAGAACTAAATGCAGGCCCTAACACTCTCCCTGAAAGGCAGCAGCTCTATCCCTAACGACATCCAGACGGCATCTGAGCCGAGCACCGCGGCCAGTCACTAGTGTATTCCAGGGTCACCTGATCAGGCCAGCCAACCCCTGCTATCGACATGTAAGGGCCCCACGTGATGCTGGGTGTACCGCAGAGTCTCCTGGCTTGTGATTGGCTGTGTTTATAGGCGCAAAAAATGCACAATGCGGAAGTTGCCATTTTCTCGAGCCTGGCGAGATACTCGTCCGAGCAGCGAGCACTTACGAGTACCCTAATACTCAAACGAGCACCAAGCTTGGACGAGTATGCTCGCTCATCTCTAGTAAGTATACATGTATATGTATGTAGATATCTAAGTATACAGGTATATGTATGTAGATATCTAAGTATACAAGTATATGTATGTAGATATCTAAGTATATATGTATGTATATGTACTATATAAATGTATTCTATAAATATATTTGTTTAGTGATAATTACTATATATAGAGTATATATAAAATATATATATATATATATATATATATATATATATATATATATATATCATACTGTATATTGTATTATACTATATACTTCCTGGTTTTCATGCTGCACTGTGCTATGTCCTTCGCACCGAGTGAGGACGTCGGCTTGCTCTGTAACCTCACACTGTGTGACGTTGGGTCACAGCACAGCGCAGCATGAAGACCATGAGAGCTGGGTATCAGGAGCAGCGGCAGCGTCCAGAGCAGGAGAGGTGAGTGGTGTTATTATTTTTTTCTCTGATCTGAATGGGGGTCGCAAAAAAGAAGGGGACACATTTACAAGACCGGGACGACTGAGCAGAATAAGTAAACATTAACAACCACACTAAGCCATAGGGAGCCGGCTCATGACGTGCGCCTGCTGACATCTATTGATACCGCCCCGTGGTCCCTCAACTGTGCTTATTTGTATGGCTGGTTAATAAAAGATGGAAGGCTACAGTGCATTGTGCTAAAGAACAACTGTAAGTTTTGGTCCACACCACTGTGCTTGTGGGGCTATTGCACTGTATTTGCATCACTATGTGAGCACAGTACAAAACCTCCTCGATCAGATAGGAGCTGACTGGATCATAAATCACTATGATGCAGTCAGGAGAGCTGCGGTCAGCCCAGGAGATGCATCTGACACATGGACTGTGTTTCCCGAACCCAGCACAGTTGTGTGGATCAGCACTTATAGTTGTTTCTTAGAAACAATGTGCTGTAGCCTCCCATATTTTATTAACCAAATAAGATAAAGATTGTATACAAAGGAGCCGATTTGTTGTTGCACGGAGGAGGAGGTTGTGAAGAAATGTATGTGTGTGTGTATGGGGGGGCCCATTCAAAAATTTGCTGCGGGGCCCAGTGATTTCTAGCTACGCCCCTGATTGAAGTCTATGGGAGTAAACCAGGCACCCCCCGCTCGGAAGAGCGGTGGGTGCATGGTTTACACTTGTGTTCAAAATTAAAAAAAAAAACAAAAAACAAACAGACAGAGACACTACTTACCTTCCTTGGCAACTCCCTTCTCTCATCCAGCCGGAAGATGGCGCGCAGAGTGGTAAGTTGTACCCCAGCGCCACCTGCTGGACTGGAGGAATCACTACAAAAAAAAAGCCTGAGGAGGTTAGTGCTCTGTGTTTGTTTGTTTGTTTGTTTGTTTTCTATTTTTCAGGATCGTGAATGCAGAGGACTACTTTGGAGTTGGTGGACTATGTCAGACCAGCTTTTTTATTTTTTAAATAAAATAGTCAAACAGGGGTCTGGGGGAGTATTTATTTCAATAAAATATTTTATAAGTGTGTGTTTTATTTACAACACTGCAATTTTATTAATCATGGCTATCTACAGACGGCCTTAATTACTAATACTGGTCTTAGTGCTTGCCGGTATGGCCAGCACTAACCTCACCATCTATTACCCCGGCACCCACCACCACCAGGGGTGCCGGGAAGAGCCGGGTACCTGCAGGACCGGACCTTCTAATTTGAGGGTCCGGTTCTGGGGCGGCTGCAGGCTGGTACCATTAGGCTGGGAAGGGCCAATAACCGTGTCCCTTCCCACCCTGGTAGTGCCAGGCTGCAGCTGCTGGTTGTATCTGGCTGGAGAAGGAAAAAAGGGGGGGACCCCACGCTGCAGCCGCCCCAGAACTGGACCCTCAATTTAGAAGGTCAATTCCTGCGGGTACCCGGCTCTTCCCGACACCTCTGGTGGTGGTGGTTGCCGAGGTAATAGATGGTGAGGTTAGTGCTGGCCATACCGCCAAGCACTAAGCCCAGTATTAGTTATCAGGGCCGTCTGTAGATAGCTGTGATTACTAAAACTGCAAAGTTTAAAAAAAAAACACACACACTTCTAAAATAATTATTGAAATAAATACTCCCCCAGACCCCTGTTTGACCATTTTATTTCAAAAATAAAAAATCTGGTCCAACATAATCCACGAATCAGACGTAGTCCTCAGCATTCACGATCCTGAAAAATAGAAAACAAACAAAAAAAGAAAGAAACAAACAAACACAAAGCACTTACCACCTCCTCCTCCTCAGGATTCTTCTCCTCAGCAGTGGAGCCTCTTCATTACATTGCGCCCTCTGCTGGTGAATGAAAAAAATTACACCTTGAATTCTTCAATGAAAAAAAAAGTGATAGGTGACGGATCCGTGATGAACTCCATTGAAAGTCAATGGAGGACGGATGCGTTTACTATTGTGTCACACCAAACGGATCCGTCCCCTTTGACTTGCATTGGGATCATGACGGATCCTTCTAGGGGACTCAAACATTGCGCTCGAGTACACTCGGTGTTCGGCCTAACAACGAGCGGACCCGAGCGTAGGCATGCTCGGCTGAACAGCGAGTTCGGGCAAGCATGCTTGCTCAACACTAAACATTTCAAATTTCTGGTGAAGAATCAACAAGTGGGTCACAACTGTGAAGTGGAACGAAATTTATTGGATCATTTAAACTTTTTTTGTAATAATAAAACTGAAAAGTGGGGCATGAAAAATTATTCGGCCCCCTTGCATTAATACTTTGTTGCGCCACCTTTTGCTGCGATTACAGCTGCGGTCTCTTGGGGTATGTCTCTATCAGTTTTGCACATCTAGAGACTGAAATTCTTGCCCATTCTTCTTTGCAAAACAGCTGGAGCTCTTTGAGGTTGGATGGAGACGTTTGTGAACAGCAGTTTTCAGCTCTTTCCACATATTCTCAATTGGATTCAGGTCTGGACTGTGACTTGGCCATTCTAAGACCTGGAAAGATTTATTTTTGAACCATTCCATTGTAGATTTTGCTTTATGTTTGGGATCATTGTCTTGTTGGAAGATAAATCTCCGTCCCAGTCTCAGATCTTTTCATCCAGAATGGTCCTGTATTTGGCTCCATCCATCTTCCCATCAATTTTAACCATCTTCCCTGTCCCTGCTGATGAAAAGCAGGCCCAAACCATGATGCTGCCACCACCATGTCTGACAGTGGGGATGGTGTGTTCAGGGTGATGAGCTGTGTTGCTTTTACGCCAAACATATTGTTTTGTATTGTTTCCAAAAAGTTTGATTTTGGTTTCATCTGACCAGAGCCCCTTCTTCCACATGTTTGGTGTCTCCCAGGTGGCTTGTGGCAAACTGTAAACCAGACTTTTTATAGATATCTTTGAGAAATGTCTTTCTTCTTGTCACTCTTCCATAAAGGCCAGATTTGTGAAGTGTTGGACTGATTGTTGTCCTATGGACAGACTCTCCCACCTCAGCTGTAGATCTCTGCAGTTCATCCAGAGTGATCATGGGCCTCTTGGCTGCATCTCTGATCAGTCTTCTCCTTGTCTGAGATGAAAGTTTAGAGGGACGGCCGGGTCTTGGTAGATTTGCAGTGGTCTGATACTCCTTCCATTCCAATATGACGCTTGCACAGTGCTCCTTGGAATGTTTAAAGCTTGGGAAATCTTTTGGTATCCAAATCCGGCTTTAAACTTCTCCACAACAGTATCAGGACCTGCCTGGCGTGTTCCTTGGTCTTCATGATGCAGAACCCTGAGACTATCACAGAGCAGGTGCATTTATACGGAGACTTGATTACACACAGGTGGATTCTATTTCTCTTCATCAGTCATTTAGGACAACATTGGATCATTCTGAGATCCTCAATCAACTTCTGGAGGGAGTTTTCTGAACTGAAAGTAAATGGGCCGAATAATTTTGCACGCCCCACTTTTCAGTTTTATTATTACAAAAAAAGTTTAAATGATCCAAAAAATTTTGTTCCACTTCACAATTGTGACCTACTTCTTGATTCTTCACCAAAAATGTAAAATGTTATATCTTTCTGTTTGAAGCCTGAAATGTGGCAAAAGGTTGAAAAGTTCCAGGGGGCCGAATATTTTCGCAAGGCACTGTATGTGTTATTGCTGTATGTTTAATTGTCTGCACTTCTTATAACTGCTGCATGGTCCAACTATCCAAATGGTTGATAGCAATGTTGAATGCACATGATTGATGTAAAACTTGAAAATCATACATCATATAGTACATGACAACATCTTTCTAAAAGAGCTAGAACCAACCCTGTACCTCACATGGATCCAGAGATTTCCCCATTGATTGTTCTGATTGTTCTGCTAGATTTATTTCAAGCTGGCAGCACAGGAAGCGTATATCCTTCCCATGCAGCAGGAGGCAGTTGAAGGATAGAACTGAGCATGTGCATCCATCAAGTGGACAGAGAAATAAGAAAAAGAACAGACAGCAGGTGGCGCTATACATATACATTTTATTGAATAGCTCACTGGCTATTGTGACGGGGAGCTGGTGGCGCGATCCCTTTCTACAGTGCTGTTGGTCTCCCGAGTCTGTTCAAGACTGAGGACGCGACGTGCATCCTCGTCTCCATGGCGATAAGGAGTCGGCGGTGGACGAGGCCGGAATTCTCGTATCCCTAGCAACCCCGGGGAGGGGAGGACCCGGCGATGTAGGCTTCACAAGGGCGGCTGGCGGCCTCCATCCCCTGGACAACAAGCAGCAGGGGAGCTGAGCGCCTGCGCCCATGAGTCGGCGCTCAGGTGTATTGAGATTTCTGATTTGAGATTTTCTGACTTCGGCTTGTGAATTTGACTTAATCCTCGTCTCATCCTTTGTACTTCGTTACCTCTCAGCATTGACCTCGGCTTGTGTCTTTAACTTTTCTTCTGTTTGTTCTTCTGGTTTTTGATGTGACTTCCTGGTTTGACTTCGGCTTGGTGACATTGTTATATTGTGTGTTCTGTATTTTGTTTATTGTTTTTTCCTGTTGCTCCCCCCCCCCCGTACGCCCCAGCACATATCTAGGCTAGGGACTGTCTACAAGTTGTATGCTGTTGGCTAGGATGGGCTGTGCAAGTAGGCAGGGTCAGAGATGCGGTTTAGTTCAGGGCTGCACATATCCTTAAATTGTAACAGCTATACTAAATGTTCAATTACATGTTATTGCAAAAATATTTACATTCACCTACTGGTGTTAAAACTGTAGACTATTTTCCATGAGACAACCCCTTCAATCACATTACTAAATGCAGACTGTGGTAGAATAATTTGTGACTTTCCTGGTTTTATGTTCACAGTGGATATTCCAGGACAGGGACTTGGAACCACAATGTTCACAGGTAAGAGAATTATAGTTAGAGGTAATGTCCATGTTATGTGCTTCATCATAGATGATACACAGATAAGGTGCAGCTGGTCGTTTATCAGCGATGACCTATAACATATATCATCAGGATAATCCAGAATTATGGATTTCATGAAACATCAGGTTTACATAGTAATATAGTAACATAGTTTATAAGGCGGAAAAAAGCCCTCTGTCCATCCATTCCGGCCTGTTTTTCTACAAGTTGATCCAGAGGAAGGCAAAAAAACCCTGTGAGGTAGAAGCCAATTTTCCCCACTTTAGGGAAAAAAATTCCTTCTCGACTCCAATCAGGCATCAGAATAACTCCCTGGATCAACGACCCATCTCTAGTAACTATAACCTGTAATACCCTCCAGAAATACATCCAGGCCTCTCTTGAACTCTTTTAGTGAACTTACCATCACCACCTCCTCAGGCAGAGAGTTCCATAGTCTCACTGCTCTTACCGTAAAGAATCCTCTAGTTTGTCTTGTACATATTCTATTTTTTTCCTTATAGTTTTTCAATGCTTCCTCGCTCCCCTCCTGTTTTAGTGATTTAAATGCTTTCTGTTTGTCATTTATTGCTTTCTTTACAGTTCTATTTATCCACATTGTTTTTTTCTTGCTTCTTATTATTTTATTCCTATATGGTATGTACCTCTCACAATTAGATATTAGGATGCTTTTAAAAATCTCCCATTTTGTGGCTGTATTTTTATTTTTGAGGACTTTGTCCCAGTTAGTTAGGCCTATGGCCTTTCTTAGATGGCTAAATTTTGCTTTTTTGAAGTTTGGTATTTTTGTTCCTCCCTGAAGAAACGCTCTTTTGAATGACAGTTGAGCTGATTAGTAGTTTCCCAAACACACTTAACTTTTCACATACACAATGCAACTGTCACTTACCTTTCTAAATGTCTAAGATAATTTATCAAGAAATATTTAAATTTAATCTTGGCCAGACAGGAGGCTTACTTACCTGCTTCCCCGCTCCTTCTCCTCCCAGCCTGCAATGCTCCTCTGGGCTCTCTTGATGTTAAAATCTGGTTGGGCATCGCTGCAGCCAATCCCTGTCCACAGCAATGACCAGATCCCCTTGTGTCATGTGACCATTTGTCATAAAATAAGGTCTCCGCTACAACCAGTAATTGGCTTCAATGATGTCAAACCAGGTGTGGTGACCAGAAGATGGAGACAGCAGAGGGATTGTGGAGGACCTTAATGATGTGAAGCAGGTAAATATGAATGTTCTCTTTCAAGGGTCAGGCTGTGGGCACTTGCTTAAAAATCAATATTACCTAAAAACCAATTTAAAGTAGTTTTCCCATCACTTGGATACCTTATCACTTTATGTATTAACTCTGAGAACCCAACTGACCCTATGAATGAATAGGACATATCACTTCTGTAGTGCACCCAGATTCCTTGTACACTGGACCCCAGCCACCCATCTACACATATTACAAGGGAATGTTGGGCTAGAGCATGCCTCATTAACATGGTGCTGTGGAATGTTGTCCCCAGATGTCATCATTTATAGGGGAGATTTCAGCAGCTGCCTCAGGAACCAGTGTGGGGATGCAGACATGAAAAGTGTTGCATTTACCATGTGAGCAGAAGTAAACTTACTTAGTTTTTATTTTTCCAGCCAGCTCAGTGACTACAACTACAGGGCACCTGGAGAGGGAGGTAGACTGTCCTGGTGTTTCTGAAGAACTTAGGACTTAAAGGGTGTGTGTCATCATGAACAATGGGGGCATATCACTATGCCGGACCTATAGAAATGAATAGGAGTGGGGGCTGCGCATGCGACCTGCACCTATAAGACAAAGGGGGCATATCCTAGTGATATGCCCCCATGGCATATCAATAGGTGGCGCTCGGGACCACATGGTATTCAGCCGAATACCGTGTGTGCTCGAGCCCCATGATCGAGTCACCTCCCCGCACGCTAATTAGCCAATTAGCGTGTGGGGAGGGATGGCATTCACTGTAATGCCAGTAGCCATGGTAGCTACTGGCATTACACTGATTGGATAATAGGGAATGCGTCATCGGGTGCTATAAAGCGCCCGGTGACATGTGACCGGCGCATACCGAGCCAGGGACAGCTGCTGCAAGCAGGGACAGACAGTGTAGGGAGAAAAGCACGCTAGGCAGGGATAGAAATTGCTCAAAAAAGAGCCAAAAGCCCTTTCATTATTTTTGGGGTGTTTATATGTGGTGAAAATAGCGCTAGGTGGCCTGCCATTAATGCCACATGTGCTGCTGCTGCTGCATGCTGTAGGATACTCTCTGTATACTATATACCTGACATACTTTGCTAAAATTTCTGCTGTTAAGCCTGCAGTACTTATTTTTCGTCTTGCTGTATAGAATTTGCGCAAGGAGGGACTTGTGTAGGGATAGAATTTCTATAGGCAGGTTTAGTATCATTGTTCAAAAGACACAAAGGTCCATTGTTAAATCCTTCTGCATTTTTTATTTATTTTTTTTTGGTGGCAAAAAGAACCCAAGTGTGCCCTGTCAGTAACGCTAGGTGCACAGCGTATTACAACCGTTCAAAAGTCTATGTAGCTGACATCCGTTGTTACATTTAATACCGTTAATTTATGCTGCAGTTCCTCATTTGCTGCTGCAGTTTAATTTGCCCAAGGAAGGAATTAAACTATAGGGATAGGATTTGGGTAGGTAGAAAGATTGTTTCTGTTCCAAAAAGACCAAAGTCCATTGTGAAATACGTATTTTTTAATTTTTTTTGGTGGCAAAAAAAAACCCAGGTGTGCCCTGTCAGTAACGCTAGGTGCACAGCGTATTACAACCGTTCAAAAGGCTATGTAGCTGACATCCGTTGTTACATTTAATACTGTTAATTTAGGCCGCAGTTCCTCATTTGCGGCTGCTCTGTAACATTTGCGCATTCAGAATATTGGACATTCGTTTAAATTTTCCTGATCATACAGTTAATAAAAATCTGCACTACTGTAGTTATAACTAAGTTGCATATATACTATACTAGCAGAAGGACCCGGCTTCGCCTGGGTATATTTCATCTATTTCATTGAATGTTTCTGTGTGTCGTTGCAGAGAGAAAGTCATCCTCCCTCCCATCCCTGCAGCTGACAGATGTTGATTTTTACCTTCAATTGTTCAATCTCCATTGGATGCGGAGTGGGAGGGGTCGTGGCCTGACCCAGTCGGGGGCGTGACGTTGCAAGACCTGGGGCGGGGTTTTAAGTCCTTCTTTTGATAGTGGCCAGAATTACAGGTCGATGCCATGGTAATTTATGAGGACACGCCATGGGTAACAGTGGAAGAAAACATTGCTTTGCACGGGTATATTTAATCTATTTCATTTAATGTTTCTGTGTGTTGTTTCAGAAAGAAATCCAACTTCCCTCCCACCCCTGCAGCTGACAGAAGTTGATTTTTACCTTCATTTTTTCAATCCCCGTTGGCTGCAGAGTGGGAGGGGGCGTGGCCTGACAGAGTCGGAGAGTGGTTTCGCGAAATATGGGGCGGGGGTCAGAGTGTCATGAATTACAGGTCGATGACATGGTAATTTATGGGGACCCGCAATGGGTAGCAGTGGAAAAAAACTTTTATTAGTACTGAATGGTCGTAGTCTAAAATTAGTCAATTTCATCTACCATTTTTGTGTGTCGTTGCAGAGAGAAATTCACCCTCCCACCCCTGCAGCTGATTTTTTTCAATCCCCGTTGCCTGCGGAGTGGGAGTGGGCGTGGCCTGGCAGAGTTGGGGGTGTGGATTATCAAGATGCTTCGAACGGTTGTAGTCTGAAATTAGTCTATTTCATCTAAAATTTTGTGTGTCATTGCAGAGAGAAATTCACCCTCCCACCCCTGCAGCTGACAGAAGTTTATTTTTCCCTTCATTCTTTCAATCCCTGTTGGCTGCGGAGTGGGAGGGGGCGTGACCTGACAGAGTTGGGGGTGTGGATTAGCAAAGCGCTTCGCATAGGTGATTTAATCTATTTCATTTAATGTTTCTGTGTGTCATTGCAGAAAGAAAGTCAACCTCCCACCAATCCCTGCAGCTGACAGAAGTTGATTTTTACCTTTATTTTTTCAATCCCTGTTGGCTGCGCAGTGGCAGGGGTCGTGGCCTTACAGAGTTGGGCGTGG